>SZWC01015112.1:38980-51267 GCA_023375785.1 Penium margaritaceum
GAGAGAGAGATTGAGAAGGAAGGGAGAGGGAAAAAAGAAGGGTACAGTGTACATGAGTCTGCATAAGATTTTTGCTGTAGGAAGGAAGGAAAAAGAAATACAATAAATCTGCACATGTCTACAAACGTTTCTCCACAAGATGTTGATGCATGGGTTTGACTGTGGGTGGCTTGGAGGCCTTCATGAGGCGTAGGCACCGGACGACCGACGAGAACATGCTGCAACGTGGCACATACACAGAAGGACACAGAGGTAGAAAGGCACAGAGAAGGTTTGCCTTTTGCATGAAGTAAACCTTTGGCCTCTGATGAATTCTTGCAGCAATCCTTGAAAGTTGAATTATCATCACTGGCTATATTGGTCAGCAAGCTTTTGAACTTCAGGTTTATCACATTCAGAAGAAACTAGCTGAGGGAAGAATGGGAAGCTCATGTTGGCAAGTAGCTCAGAGCAATGGGGCTAATATTTCATAGGGGAGGGGATACTGAGGATTACCATGGGCCAGAAACCAATACGGTTTCATCACATTTTTTCTGGGGCTTCTGGGGCTTTTTGTGATAGAAAAAAGGAAGAAAAAGAAAGAAAAAGAAAGAAAGAAAGAAAAGAAGCTCATTCAACTGGTTTGTTCACAAAATCAGGGGAGGTGTGTGTGTGTGTGTGTGTGTGTGTGTGTGTGTGTGTGTGTGTGTGTGTGTGTGTGTGTGTGTGTGTGTGTGCGTGCGTGCGTGCGTGCGTGCGTGCGTGCGTGCGTGCGTGCGTGCGTGCGTGCGTGCGTGCGTGCGTGCGTGCGTGCGTGCGTGCGTGCGTGCGTGCGTGCGTGCGTGCGTGCGTGCGTGTGTGTGTGTGTGTGTGAGAGAGAGAGAGAGAGAGAGAGAGAGAGAGAGAGAGAGAGAGAAACATACCTCCAGTCCTCGTCTCCAACAAGCACTGTGTCTCCGTCTCGGTCCACATATGTGAGTATCCAATGCGCGTCAGCATTTCTCTCTTCTCCACAATCGTTTCTGGAATTGCTGCCGGTGGCTATGTCGGACGGGCTTGTCTGCAGCATGTTTGACAGGTCCGCCAATAGGTCACTGTAGTTTTTGTATCTACCCAGATCAACTGCCCGGCGGATGCTACACCCTTCCACAAACACCTGTGCAGAAAACACACAAGAGAGAAAGAAGAATGATATTCACACACAGATCATTGATGCAGGCTATCATTCTGTATGAGAGCATTCCATTGATCCCAGCAGCAGAAGAAGCAGCAGCAGCAGTTATGAGGGCGCTTATGTCTTCTACCATAGCTGACTTCAGGAAACACTTGATGTGTGGATGTGGGGCTGCATGTCCATGCCTTTGATTGTCCGGATCCCCGGCCGATCTAAGACCCGACCAAGTGCTCTGGGGGCCCTTCCACCAGGTGCATGGCATCGTCCTCGTTCTCTGACCACGTGGTTGTGCCATTGTGACAATGACGGCGGCGACAAAGACGAATAAAATGGCAATGTCCACAGCAACGACAATTACAATGACAACGACGACGAAAAAGATGATGACGAAGACATCGGCTCCAGTGAAGGTATTGACAACAAAAACTGCAACAACAACAACAACGACCGAGACGGCCACGATGATTACCACCATGAAGACAGTGGCAGCGGAAGTTGCTGCAGCGGTGGAAAAGACAAAAATGACAGAGAAGATGACAACATGGATGTCACGACAATGATGATGGCAATTTCAGAAGTGGTGGCAGCAATGGAGGCAGCCGTAGTGAGAGAAGAAATGAACGTGACAAAAACTACAACGATGACAACAAAGAACATGATGACAACGATGCAAAGAGCAATGACAAGGAGGTCAGTGATGATGAGGACAAAAGTGGATGGCAATGACACTGCCACCGTTGATAATGAAGAAGACAAGGAAAACTAAGACAGAAAATATGATGACGACAAAAAGAAGGCGGCGACGCCTATGCTAATGACGACAAAAAGGATGAAAACGGCAACAGCAATTACAACTATGACAACGACGGTGAGAAAGAGGATAATGATGACACTGCCGCCACTGCCGATGACAACAAAAATGGAGACACCAAAGAAAACGATGCTGACGAGCAACAAAGATAACGACGACGACGACGGCGCCGACGCAGCCGCCAACGAAAACGATGATGATGGCAGCAGAGCCAGCAGTGACGGCGATGGCGGTGGTGGTGGTGGTGGCGGCGACAGCAGCAGTGGCGACAACCACGATGTTGACAACAACAGCAAAGAAGACTTACAAGAATCACAACAAAAGGGGGAGTTATGAGGAAGAAACAGAGAACAGTGATGCCAATGTCAATGTTGACGGGGAACAATGGCAGTAATGATGACAACCATGACCAAGATGACGATGAATATTATTAGGCGGATGAATTCCACAACAAGGGGAAATATGAAAATGATGAAGATATGGATGAAAACACTGACAACGGTGTCGATGACGAAACCAATGACGACAACGACGACGACGACAATGACGACGATGACAATGACGAGGACAATGACAACGGCGGCGATGACAAAGATGGCAGCAGCTAAGGTGGGAAAAAACTGTGTATCGACCCATCATCCATCGATATCCACCCTCAATATGCAATCAATATTGATATTGATATTGACAGTCAATATCAATACGGTATCGATAATTCCTTTTGATCTCCCCAAACATCGACCCCCTACATGTCGATATTGGCCTTTTTCTTCATTTCTGTTTTTATTACTACAATTATTGTTATCACATTGGCACTTTTCAAGATCATTGAGGATCACCTTCGAGAGGTTGATGAACGAGGAGTTAAGGACGATGATTTTTTTCTAAAGCAACAGAAGTCATGAACCTCCTTGATCTCGTCAAGAGAGTAGCTATTCTTTGACACCCCGACGTAGTTCACCTTCTCAAACCGGAAAACGACTGGGTAGCGGATACCGCTCTGGTCCATGGTGACAACCTTGCCAGTGTCGTTGAACCGGTACAACTCTGGCCACAGAATCCTCACGCTGGTGCCACGCTTAGGGCCTTAGTGGGGGCAGCAGCCTCCTCAGCCCAGACAGAGAGCCTCACATAACGCCTGGAAGCAGAAGCCTGAGCAGGGGCTGCCCCAAACTGAGCAACAAAAACCCTGGAGGAGAGAGCTGCGGCGGCAGAGATTGAGGCCATGGTGGTCGGTTACGAGTGCGTAGTGGAGTTTGGGAAGAAGTAACACAACCTTCTTTTACTTTTTCTTTGAGAAAATGTTCGTCCAAAGAAAGGGAGCATGCAAAACTGCCATGGACCAGCACAATCACGTGGTATGAAACCTGCCACCAACGTCATAATATGGTGGGCATGCAAGCTAGAGGCCAATAAGGGCAGGATCAACCCAGCATAAGTCAGAAAGTTCCAAGGCTTGGCGCACACGCTCGCGCCGAGCAACTGACAGGACCTCCGGCGGATAAGGTGCCCAGGACTGGGAGTGGGAGACAGTGTAGTAGCGGATGGCGGCACACTGGGCTCGGACGCCGGCAAGGGAGGAGCGCTGTGTCAAGACTGCTACTGTCCCGGTGGGCCCAGTGCACACATGCCTCAGCTGAGCACTGGCGGGGCACGCGAGTGAGAAAAAATTGTGCCAGGCGGCGGAGGAAGGTCCAAAACTCATCTCCTAGGCCGCCAAGGGTCTCCCACACCAACAGACGGAGGTAGTGTCCCCTGCGCTGCGCCATCGCGTAGAAGGCCTCCATGTCCCGCTGAGCCGCCCAGGCCATGTGGCCCACTGTCCCTCCGCATCCACGATGGTGAAGTCCAGAACCCAGGTGGTGCCGGCCGCATGGTCCACCAGGATGACATCCGGGCGCAGGAAAC
Organism: Penium margaritaceum; assembly: GCA_023375785.1. Classification (NCBI taxonomy): domain Eukaryota; kingdom Viridiplantae; phylum Streptophyta; class Zygnematophyceae; order Desmidiales; family Peniaceae; genus Penium; species Penium margaritaceum. The sequence goes on from SZWC01015112.1 coordinate 42,853, forward strand.
ACCGGTCANAAACCTGCCACCAACGGCATAATATGGTGGGCATGCAAGCTAGAGGCCAATAAGGGCAGGATCAACCCAGCATAAGTCAGAAAGTGCCAAGGCTTGGCGCACACGCTCGCGCCGAGCAACTGACAGGACCTCCGGCGGATAAGGTGCCCAGGACTGGGAGTGGGAGACAGTGTAGTAGCGGATGGCGGCACGCTGGGCTCGGACGCCGGCAAGGGAGGAGCGCTGTGCCAAGACTGCTACTGTCCCGGTGGGCCCAGTGCACACATGCCTCCGCTGAGCACTGGCGGGGCACGCGAGTGAGAAAAAATTGTGCCAGGCGGCGGAGGAAGGTCCAAAACTCATCTCCTAGGCCGCCAAGGGTCTCCCACACCAACAGACGGAGGTAGTGTCCCCTGCGCTGCGCCATCGCGTAGAAGGCCTCCATGTCCCGCTGAGCCGCCCAGGCCATGTGGCCCACTGTCCCTCCGCATCCACGATGGTGAAGTCCAGAACCCAGGTGGTGCCGGCCGCATGGTCCACCAGGATGACATCCGGGCGCAGGAAACACCGGTCACCGGGCAGTGGCAACACTTGCGCGGGCTTGACGTAGACGGTGAGGCGATGGCCCCAGCAGATGTCAGCGAGCTCGCTGCAACTGGCGTCGTTGACGCACCACGCCGCACCCCCTTCCCTTTCTCGCCGCATCACCGCGGCCGGCTCCAATGCGTCCAGCCCCACTTGCTCCAAGTGACCCCAGGGGAGGCCCAGCCAAAGCTGGGCGTGAAGGCGGAAGTCCTTATCTAAGAGATGGCTCCTGTCTGTATCTCCTGTCAAAGTAGCCTACAGCCAAAGGAATCTCCTCCGCGTGGCCGTGGCCTAGCACCTGCTCTGAACCCGAAAACAGCAACCCGTGTTGGGGCCACCCGGAACAGGCCTGTCGCATGTGCGATGGCGCAGCAACACCGCCCCCGCCTTCCCCACCCACCTCTCCCTGCGACTCGTGAAGAAGATTGCGCTCAGCTGCTGGTAAAGCCGTGGCTCCCCACCCTGACGCAAGGCCTCCATGGACGGGAAGGCTTGAAACACCAACAGAGGCAGATCACGCTTGACCTGCCCCCAAAGCGGGCGGAGGAAGTCCAGGTCTCCACCGACGGGTAGGAAAAATCCAGACTCATAGGCAAGGGCGTGCAAGAGGGACCCCAGCGATGTCCAGCCGCAGCATCCAAAAGGACGGGCTGGCTGCCAACACTGCGCGGACCCCACGAACAAGGAGTGCCGCGCCCTCTGAGACCCCAACACCATACTGAAAGGGGTGCAAGGCGGACGTGAGTTTGGCCTTGTCGCAGAGGAGGAGGTTCCCTGTCAGCCAGAGCCACACCTCCCCGACTGCGATCAGGTGCACACCCTCCTACTCTGTCTCCCCTTTGAGGATGGGGATGAGGGTGCTCCCGCCCAAGCAGTCGGCGACGCGTTGCGATAGGAAGCCATCAAGGATGGCACAAAGGATGGCGCGGACGCTGGCCAGGGAAGAGGGGAAGTCGATGACGAGATTGCAAAGGAGGTCCATAGTGAGGCCGAGGGGCCCCGGGCTGGAACCCCGCGGTGCCTTGCGCAACGCCTCCTCAATGAGCTCCTCAGTGATCCGATCGGCTCCGCCCCCCACAGGGTCCTCGAACCCATGGACCCACTCCGGGATGGGCAGCCGCTCGAGGGGATGACGCTCCCGGAGTGCTGCCATAGTCGCCGCTGTGCCCGCCGCTGGTGAGCAATCCTCAAACAGCCGCATGGCCCGAGAGAGCGCCCCCGCGTGGACCAGGCTCCCCGCCTTTTGCCACGCCATTAACCCCGCCACCCCCTGCTCTGCCGCTGTCTGCTGAGTGACGGGCCGAGCGACAACCCAGGACAGCGCCGCGGCCTCACCTGCTCCAGAGCCTCCTCAAGGAGACCCGACCAGTCCCCCGACTCAAAGCAAAGGCACCGCTCCAACACTCTTCATTTGTTCACAATTTGACAATTTCTTTAGGTCACTGGAGAGGACAATCTGAACAATCATGATGCAAGAAATCCATTTCTGCAGTCAAAATCAGGTTTGGAGAACTTTGAGGGTTTGAGTCATTGGAAATCAACCGATATTGAGTAACATCGAGGCTTGACATGTATCCAAATATCGATATCAGGAATATTGAAAAATTGAAGTATTGGTATCGAAATGTTGAATACTGTATTTTTGTCACCCTAGTGGCGGCAATGACGATGAGGACAACGGACAGAGGCAGAGGAGGACAATGATGATTTTGGTGACAACAACTGCGATGATGATGATGATGATGACGACCACGACCATGGCAATGACAACGACAATGATGACAACAACAACGACGACGACAATGAAAACAACAACAATGAAAATGAAGACGACAACGACGACGAGGATGATGACGACGATGACAGCGGTGGCGGCAGATGACAAAAGCAGATGATGACGGCGGACAACAATGGAAAAAGACAGACAACGACGATAATGATGATAACGATGACGATGACGACGGCGGTGGCCGCAACGACGACGATGACGATGAGGACGACAGACAAAGACACACATGGACAACGATGATGATGGTGAAAATGACGACAACGACGACGATGACGACAATGACGACGATGAAAAAGACAGCAATGAAGACAAAGATGACATCAATGATGACCAGGGTGATGATGATGACGACGATGATGATGAGAAAACGAAAAAAAAAGTTTGACAACGGCAAGAAAACAATGGTGACAATGATGACAATGAAAACACAGGCGACAACAGAAATGGAAACAATGACAGCAATGACAACGAAGACAACAATGACAAAGACGATGACAACGACGACGACAACGACGGCGACAGTGATGGCAATGGCGACAGCGTCGACAATGAAAACCATGACGTCAATGCTGAAAACATCAATGAGAACGAGGACAATGAAAATGACAATGTCAATGAAAATGACAGTCTAAAGAACGACGGATGTGTCAGCGACAATGGCAAAGTAGATTTCAATAGCAACGAAAACGGCAATAACAACGCCAGTGACAAAATGGAGGAAATGTATGACTACAATGGCAAGAACGGTGAAAGTCAAAATGACAAGGAAATCTTCAACAAAAATGACAGCAATGATGAGAATTATAAAGAGAATAGTGATGAAAACTATGATGACAACAATGACAACGACGCCAACCCCGACAATGATGACAACAAGGATGACGACAAAAACAACGATGATGACAACGATAATGACTACGACAACAGCAAAACCAACAACCACCACCACCACGGCCACGACCACCACCACCATGACCTCTACGACCACCACCACCACCACCACCACCGCCACCAACACCACCACCAATGCCACCACCACCACCACCACTTCCACCACCACCTCCATCACCACCACACATTACCGCCTTCCTTGCCCAGTGCACGTACTTTTACTCGTCCGAGACTACGTGGTGAAAGGCCAAGTGTTGCACTGCCACATGGATCCGGATTCAAGCTACTTCTCCTTTCCACAGTTTCTTCCCTTCCTTCGCTTGGTTGCTGCTGCTCCTTCTGCTGCTGCTGCTGCTGCTGCTGCTGCTGTTGCTCTGGCGAGTGCTGCTGCTGCTGCTGCTGATGCTCAGGCAAGTGCTGCTGCTGCTGCTGATGCTCAGGCGAGTGCTGCCACTGCTCCTGCTTCCAACACTGTTGTTGGTCCTGGTGCATCAAGCTTGCCCCCTGGTGCTGCTCCTCTTGATGCTGGAAGGACTGGCCATGTGTCTTGTCCTTGTCATGCTGTTCTCTTGGTACTGGTGGTTTTACTGCTGTTGCTGCAGCTGCTGCTGCTGCTGCTGCTGCTGCTACTGTTGGTGGTAGTGTTGCTGCAAATAGTGATGAAGGTGGTGGCGGTGATGGTGGCGGCGATGCTGGCAGCTGATGCTGAAATTGCGGCTGGTTTTGGTGGCATGTCCATACCTCCTTGCCTGGGGGCTGCAAAGATAGCCATGGAGAGATTTGGTCGGTCCCAGAATGAGAAGAGGCACGGGCAGGCTGCCTGTGCTTCTTCACCGGCAGAGGTATCAGTAAAGCAGCAGCAGCAGCAGGAGACGTGTGGCACGAAGGCAGAGTGACATGGGGCGACTCAGCCAATTCTGACCTGTGAAATTTCCCATCCCCACTGTTGCTACTGCTGGTGCTGGTGCCACTGCTTCTGCACAACCGATCACCCTCCTTGTCGCTCTGCAAGCTCCCACCGATGTGCTTCATTGGCCCACCCTGAAGGCCGGAAGAAGCATGATCACTCGTTCGCACAGTCCAGTTGCTGAAATCTCTCGAAGGAGCCAGTTCAAGAGTTACGGCAGGGTGCGACAGCTTGGGGCCATGGACGGAGTTCAAGGTAGCTCCACTTCCACAGGCTGTTCCTTTTCCCCTTGGCGCTTCTGGGCCCGGTGTTGCGCAAGCAGGCAAAGGATGGGCCAGAGGTGCTTCTGCCGCCAGAGTCTGGAGAGCTAGAGCAGAGCCATGCCGTGAGAGATCGTGATGCGCTGTGCTCTCGATGATGGTTGCCGATGTCCCAGTGGTGGTTTCTGATACTGTGCATGACCAGCAATGCAGATCAAGAACTGGAATCGGCTCGGTCACATGCTCCTGCAGGGATCTCTGATGCCGAGGCTTGTCATGCTGCTCGTTATCTTGCATTTTTTCATGCTCCTGCTGCTGCTGCTGCTGCTGCTGCTGCTGCTTCTGCTGATGTTGCTTCTGCTCTTGCTGCTGATGCTGGTTCTGGTGGTGGTGGTGGTGGTGGTGGTGGTGATGGTTGTGGTGGTCGTGCTGCTGCTGCTGCTGCTGCTGCTGCTGGATCTGCTGGTGTGTGTTGTGGCCAGTGTAATACTGTTGCAGAGGTGGTGGTGCAATGAACGTTGGCAGCAGCAGCATTCTGGATGTGTCCGGGAGGGACTGCTGTCGTGGCACAGCAGCCAGAGCCATACAAGCACCCAGAACGCCGCGCGCACGCTGCTGGTCACCCACTGGTCGAGTGAAGATGTGCTGTCGGTTGACCGAGGGAGGTGTGGCGAGCTGGTGGAGGGGGGTAGGCAGGTGAGAAATGAAAGGCCTTGTGCAACCATCCGCCTTGAGCGCATCCTCGCTCAGTTGAGGATATGCCTTTGCTTCTGAGATAGAATCAAGGGACACCACTTTCCGAGGTCTTGGGAAAAACGATGCTGTCTGTGAATGTTCCGAAGTGCAGGTTTGGTGTAGCTGCTGCTGCTCCTGCAGCTGCTCTTGCTGCTGCTGATGCTGCTGTTCCTGCTCCTGCAGCTTGTGCTTGACTAGATGTTTCTGGGGAAGGCCATAGTGATATGCGACTTGCTGTTGCTGCTGCTGCTGCTGCTGCTGCTGATGCTGTTGCTGTTGATGTTTTTGCTGATGCTGATACTGATATTGATGCGGCTGAAGCTGCTGTTGTTGCTGCTGCTGGTGGTGCTGGTTCTGCTGCTGCTGCTGCTGCTGCTGATGCAATTGCGAGGGTGAAAGAGGCTGTTCCTGCTGCCGATACCACAGCTGCTGTTGCTGCTGCTGCTGCTGCTGCTGTTGCTGTGGCTGCTGCTGATGATGAAGCTGCTGCTGCTGATGCTGTTGATGTTTCTGCTGATGCTGATACTGATATTGATGCGGCTGATGCTGCTGTTGTTGCTGTTGCTGATGCTGCTGGTTCTGCTGCTGCTGCTGCTGCTGCTGCTGCTGCTGCTGCTGCTGCTGCTGCTGCTGCTGCTGCTGCTGCTGCTGCTGCTGCTGCTGCTGCTGCTGCTGCTGCTGCTGCTGCTGCTGCTGCTGCTGCTGCTGCTGCTGCTGCTGCTGCTGCTGCTGCTGCTGCTGCTGCTGCTGCTGCTGCTGCTGCTGCTGCTGCTGCTGCTGCTGCTGCTGCTGCTGCTGCTGCTGCTGCTGCTGCTGCTGCTGCTGCTGCTGCTGCTGCTGCTGCTGCTGCTGCTGCTGCTGCTGCTGCTGCTGCTGCTGCTGCTGCTGCTGCTGCTGCTGCTGCTGCTGCTGCTGCTGCTGCTGCTGCTGCTGCTGCTGCTGCTGCTGCTGCTGCTGCTGCTGCTGCTGCTGCTGCTGCTGCTGCTGCTGCTGCTGCTGCTGCTGCTGCTGCTGCTGCTGCTGCTGCTGCTGCTGCTGCTGCTGCTGCTGCTGCTGCTGCTGCTGCTGCTGCTGCTGCTGCTGCTGCTGCTGCTGCTGCTGCTGCTGCTGCTGCTGCTGCTGCTGCTGCTGCTGCTGCTGCTGCTGCTGCTGCTGCTGCTGCTGCTGCTGCTGCTGCTGCTGCTGCTGCTGCTGCTGCTGCTGCTGCTGCTGCTGCTGCTGCTGCTGCTGCTGCTGCTGCTGCTGCTGCTGCTGCTGCTGCTGCTGCTGCTGCTGCTGCTGCTGCTGCTGCTGCTGCTGCTGCTGCTGCTGCTGCTGCTGCTGCTGCTGCTGCTGCTGCTGCTGCTGCTGCTGCTGCTGCTGCTGCTGCTGCTGCTGCTGCTGCTGCTGCTGCTGCTGCTGCTGCTGCTGCTGCTGCTGCTGCTGCTGCTGCTGCTGCTGCTGCTGCTGCTGCTGCTGCTGCTGCTGCTGCTGCTGCTGCTGCTGCTGCTGCTGCTGCTGCTGCTGCTGCTGCTGCTGCTGCTGCTGCTGCTGCTGCTGCTGCTGCTGCTGCTGCTGCTGCTGCTGCTGCTGCTGCTGCTGCTGCTGCTGCTGCTGCTGCTGCTGCTGCTGCTGCTGCTGCTGCTGCTGCTGCTGCTGCTGCTGCTGCTGCTGCTGCTGCTGCTGCTGCTGCTGCTGCTGCTGCTGCTGCTGCTGCTGCTGCTGCTGCTGCTGCTGCTGCTGCTGCTGCTGCTGCTGCTGCTGCTGCTGCTGCTGCTGCTGCTGCTGCTGCTGCTGCTGCTGCTGCTGCTGCTGCTGCTGCTGCTGCTGCTGCTGCTGCTGCTGCTGCTGCTGCTGCTGCTGCTGCTGCTGCTGCTGCTGCTGCTGCTGCTGCTGCTGCTGCTGCTGCTGCTGCTGCTGCTGCTGCTGCTGCTGCTGCTGCTGCTGCTGCTGCTGCTGCTGCTGCTGCTGCTGCTGCTGCTGCTGCTGCTGCTGCTGCTGCTGCTGCTGCTGCTGCTGCTGCTGCTGCTGCTGCTGCTGCTGCTGCTGCTGCTGCTGCTGCTGCTGCTGCTGCTGCTGCTGCTGCTGCTGCTGCTGCTGCTGCTGCTGCTGCTGCTGCTGCTGCTGCTGCTGCTGCTGCTGCTGCTGCTGCTGCTGCTGCTGCTGCTGCTGCTGCTGCTGCTGCTGCTGCTGCTGCTGCTGCTGCTGCTGCTGCTGCTGCTGCTGCTGCTGCTGCTGCTGCTGCTGCTGCTGCTGCTGCTGCTGCTGCTGCTGCTGCTGCTGCTGCTGCTGCTGCTGCTGCTGCTGCTGCTGCTGCTGCTGCTGCTGCTGCTGCTGCTGCTGCTGCTGCTGCTGCTGCTGCTGCTGCTGCTGCTGCTGCTGCTGCTGCTGCTGCTGCTGCTGCTGCTGCTGCTGCTGCTGCTGCTGCTGCTGCTGCTGTTGCTGTGGCTGCTGCTGCTGATGCTGTTGATGTTTCTGCTGATGCTGATACTGATATTGATGCGGCTGATGCTGCTGTTGTTGCTGCTGCTGGTGGTGCTGGTTCTGCTGCTGCTGCTGCTGCTGCTGATGCAACTGTAAGGGTGAGAGAGGTTGTTCCTGCTGCCGATACCACAGCTGCTGTTGCTGCTGGTGCTGCTGCTGCTGCTGCTGTTGCTGTGGCTGCTGCTGCTGATGCTGTTGATGTTTCTGCTGATGCTGATACTGATATTGATGCGGCTGATGCTGCTGTTGCTTCTGTTGCTGATGCTGCTGGTTCTGCTGCTGCTGCTGCCGCTGATGATGATGATGATGATGATGATGATGATGATGCAACTGCGAGGGTGAGAGAGGCTGTTCTTGCTGCCGATACCACAGCTGCTGCTGCTTCTGCTGTGGCTGCTGCTGATGATGAAGCTGCTGCTGCTGCTGCTGCTGCTGCTGCTGCTGTGCCTGCTGCTGCTCAAGCTGCTGCTGGTACTGCTGCTGATGATGATGTGGCTGGGAACCATGACAAAAGTCAGCTCCTCGCAAAAGCTTGGTAGGAGGCTCGAACTCGCTTACACTCAGGAATAGACCAGACACCGTTCGTCCTCTCAGATGTACAGGTGAACCGGCCTGTATTCTTGAGGCAGCTGCTGAAACCCCACCCATAGGGTGCATGCGGTCCTGAAGCAGAACCTCCCAGGGCGATATGCATGGTGGCTTGTGGATGGTTGGGTCAGTGTCAGACCACGTCACCTGCAGCGCATCAACCCACATCTCAACAGACTTGTTGGATGCTTGAAGATAACCTCTCCCAT
>SZWC01015113.1:0-26111 GCA_023375785.1 Penium margaritaceum
GTACGAGTGTTGCTCTGTTGGCCAGCAGTCCTACATGGCAGACAGACACTGTTCTTCGTGGTCCACCACCTGGTCATATTCAAGGGTCGTTGCCTCCCTCCGTATTGTGGATTGAGCATTGGCAGTCCGTCCTCCCGCGATGTCTTGCTGCTTGTGCGTCCTCTCCTTGCCCTGTTGGCACTGTGGCGACGTGTAGCGTCCTTCCCCCTGCTTGTGCATTGGGTGGCTTCGAGATCCTAGATTCTGGAGCCACCCACGACATGACGTCTGCGCGTTTCTTGTTTGTCTCCCTCTGCCCCTCTAGTGTTTTCGCTTTGTCCGCACTGGATTTGGTCAAATACTCCCTGTTGAATTTGTTCACGTCGTTCGCTTTGTTGGTGCCAGTGTCGTTGTGTACCTTCCTCATGTGCTATACGTCCCTTCTTTGGAGCTCATCCTGCTATCTGTGTGCTCCCTCGACAATCAACACATGGATTTCTCCTCTAGTTGCGGTATTGGTACGGTGCGCCTACATCCTTCTGGTCGTGTTGTCCTCCATGGTGTGAAGTGTGACAAGCTGTGCCATGTTCCCCTCTTCTCCCTTTCTTCTACATCGGTTCACCGCACTTGCTCATGTGGCTCCCTCTCTCTTGTCCGTCTATTGCACCGATTTCTTGCACATGTTCATACTGACACCATCCCCAGCATGCTGCGCCTCCAGCTTGCTTTGGGACTTTCCCCATCTCTTTTTCCTGCTCCCAGTCCCTCTGAATGCCTTGATTGTGCTTACGACAAGATGCATCGCTCTCCATTCTCCGAGTCACAGTCCCAGTCCCGCTTCCCTCTTGATCATGTGCATGCCGATGTCATGGGTCCCCTTCCCCATTATCTCCTTGGTGCTGTCGGCCGGTACGTCTTGTGCCTCCTTGGATGATTTTTCTCATTTGGGTTCGGTCTTTACTCTTTGGCACAAGAGTGATGTTTTTCCTTCTGTGTAAACTTGGCTTGCCCAGGCTGAGTGTGCTTGCCAGCACTCCCTGTGTATCTTTTGCAGTGACTGCGTGTGAGATCCTTGGACCCACCACCCGCTTCCTTGTATCCAATGGAGTGTATCTGGAGAATTCTGCTCTCCACACACCCCAGAAAAATTGATTGTCTGAACGCTGGAACCGTGCCCTCGCGGACGGTTTTTTAGATCTATTGTCCGAGTCTGGTCCTCCTCTGCTCTTTGTGTTTGAGGCCATGAGCTACATGACTTGGATCTGGAATCGTATCCCCCATGGCCCCCTTCCTCGCTCTGTCACCCCTGTTGAGTGTTGGTCCGGGGCTCGCCCCGACCTTTGGCTTGCTTGCATCTGGGGTGGCATGACCTTCGTCTGGTTGCCTGATGACTTGCGCGATGGCAAGATCTCCCCGCAAGGTCGCCTATTTCCGTTCTTGGGTATCTCGTCGTAGTCGAAGGCTTGGCGATTCTGGGATCGCATCCGCCAGCGCGTCATTGAATCCCACAATGTGTTGTTCTTTGAGTTGGTCCTTCTTCGTGATCCTGGTCGCTTGTCATTGGCAGCCTCCCTCCTGCCACTCTTTTAGCTGGGAGGAGAAGATGGTCCTGTCTCGCATGCAGACCCTCCTGCGGTGACCTCACTGTCTGCACCCTCTTAGCTGCCGTCTTCCGGCCTGCCGCCTCCACCTGTCTCTCCCTCCTTGTCGTCATCTAGCTCGTCCGGTACACCAAACTCTTTGGTGATTTCCTCGTCTACCACTGCGTCATCACCGTCCGCCAGCTCCCCATCCTCACGTCCTCATGTCTCCCCTACGTCACCTGACCATGCGGCACCAGACGCCCCTGTGTCCTCAGAGCCCTCTCAGCCTGCACCTGTCTTGCCCTTTGTCCATGGCGGACGCCTTCGTGTGCTCCCACACCGCACCTCAAGCGTCACTACACCGTCCAGCCATCCATCTTGGTCCCAGACCGCTCCGCCACCCATGGTGCCACTCCTTCTCCTGTTGTGCACGCTCAGTCCCCTGTCATGCCCGCTCAGTCTCCCGTTGTTCCGACAGGGATGCATGCGCTTGGTCTGGCCACTGGTGTGGTCCACCCCATATCTGTTCTGGGCTATTCTCTGCTCGTCTCCTGCAAGCACACGCACGCAGTCGCTGTTGCTACTGTGGCTGCTACCGTTGCTGAGTGGCATACCACCACCGGCTCTGCATCCCTCTCCCTAGAGCCTTCTACGGCTCGTCACACTCGCTCGGCCCCTGATGCACAACGCTGGGAAGCAGCGATGCGTGATGAGTTGGAGGCCCTCAATGACCATGCTGTGTACCAGCTGGTTGACCTACCCTCAGGTCGCAAGGCCGTTGATGCGCAATGGGTCTTCAGGCTTAAGTACAAGCCCAATGGGACACTTGAAAAGTACAAGGCTTTCCACACAACGAAGGGTTTTTTCCTAAGTTCCATTCATTTACTTCGACAAGACATTCGCACTAGTCAGTTGCTTCACCACTGCTCACGCCCTACTAAGCCTCGTTGCCCAGCATGATTGGGAGTTGGAACAGATGGACGTCAACAACGCATTCCTCCATGGGCAGTTGGATGAGGATATCTACATGGTTCAGCCCCCTGGGTTCTCCAATGGCACCAGTAGATTCTAAACGGCTACGAAAGGCTCTCTATTGCCTAAATCAGTTGCCTCGATATCGGAACCAAGAAATCACATCCACACTTGAGAAGGGCGGCTACCAATGGAGCACTGTGGATCCCTCTCTCTTTTTCACATCCCCTTTAGCTCTTTTCATTGCCATTCTCGTGCATGTGGATGACTTACTGATTTTGTCACCCTGCTAGGAGGCTGTGAAAGCTGTGAATTTTTTCCTCTAGTCCACCTACAAGATGAAGGACTTAAGACGAGCTTGTGTCTTTCTGGGCATGGAGCTAGAACGTGACCGCCCTTGCCACATCTTCTATGTCCACAAGGCTGCCTACGTCCGTAGCCTGAGGGAGCGCTTTTCCTCGCTCCTTGAGATAGTGCCCACGTTGTCCACGCTGATGACCCCAGCTGGATAGAGATTGCTGAAGACAGTGGACGTGTCCAAGCTGGGGAAGCCACTCAATGTGACAGATTACCTTTGTGTGATCGGGTCCCTCATGTACCTGACAACCACGACCAGAGTAGACGTTGCCTTTGCCGTGAACTTTCTGGCACATTTCTCAAAGTACCGAGAGCAAGATATCTGGTGGCCACACTACGCATTGTCAAGTATGCTCTTTCCACTGCTCGCACAGGATTGTGCTATCGAGCACAGCTGTCAGTCGTCGTTGATGGATACACGGACAGCAATAGGGCACATGAAGCCGATGGTTGTACCTGCACTGGTTACATCTTCTTGGTCAAAGGTACTGCTGTGTCATGGAAGAGTGGAAAACAGGGTTGTGTTGCTCGTTGTTCCAGTAAGGCTGAGTATGTTGCACTTGGTGCCGTGACTTGTGAGAGCATCTGGTTGTGCCGTCTCTTGCAGCATTTACGTGTTCTATCCATTGCATCACCATGCGCTCTGACAATCAAAGCACTAAGGCCATTGCTAAGCATGATGGCATGCATCACACGCACACTAGGCAAATCAATGTGGAGCATCATTTTGGACGTGAGACAGTGGCTGCAAGTGATGTCCAGAATGTTTGGGTGGACACTCGACAGTAGTGAGCTGACTTCCTCACAAAGGCACTCAGCAGCAACGTCTTCAAGGCTGCATCCCATGCCTTGGGGCTGTTGTGTGTCCGTGATGTGCCCGGTTGAGTCCCTGCGGCCGTGTGTACATGTGTGCAATTGTGCTGGTCACATCTTGTGACGTCCATGTGCATGTGTGTGGTGCGTCGGCTGCTTGGTCATGGGAGAGTGTTGGTTTCTGTGGCACAAACATGTAGTCACCTCTGGCCACGTTGCACATCTCACACATCACTAATGCAGGTGACTGGGAGAGGCAAGATGCTGCGGATGGCTCGCTTTGTCGAGACTTGGCTATGAGCCTTGGGAACATCATGTAAGTAGCTTTGGTTGCTAAGCAAACAAGCAAGTAAGCAAGCCACGGGGTGACACCATGGATCGGGGGCAAGCTCACGTAGATTAAGAGCGAAAATGAGACAAGTGAGTGAGTAACAAGTGATCCAAGTACTAAGTGCCGGTTGACCGGGCCACCCACGCGAGTAACTCAACGTGGGGCCCGGACGCCACTCTCGGATCGAACCCTACCCTGGAGCGAGCAAGCTCCAGGTGGTTTCTCACACGCAGGTGCAAACCGGAGATGTGGTCCCGAGGGATCAGCAACCAGGTTCACTACGCTAAAAGCATGCAAGTGAGTAAGAATCCAGTCACACCACAAGCATGCACTCCTACAAATGCATCCCCCATTTTGGCATGTAGAGTCATCACTAAGGTAAGGCTCGTCGTGAGGATGACGTTGGTGCTATGGCCACCACTTGGTAACTTGATAGTGTCACCACCACTGTGTGCCCCATGTTGCATCACAATCTTGCAGTAGAGAGCCTCGGTCGAGATCAATCAACTGTAGTGATGAGGTATGTGTATGCGTAGAGGCAAGAGGTCACTTGTGTGTGTCACAACCACAACCAACACTCCCCTATGACCCACAGACGAACAGCACATACACATGTAGAACAAGGAGCATGTCACAAGACTGAGTAACAGAGGACTCACGTCACTCAGGGGCATCACGAGAGCGCAGCAGGCCAACAGCATGCACATCCTCTCTGAACATGCCACTGCTGAGAGATTTGGTGAGGAAGTCTGCACGCTGCTGACAAGTGTCGACCCAGACAACCTGAACTTCTCTAGTAGCGATGTGCTCATGTACAAAGAGATGCTCAATATTTATGTGCTTTGTGCGAGAATGATGCATGCCATCGTACTCGGCAATTGCCTTTGCCCTTTGGTTGTCACAGCACAGAGTGATGCAATGGATGGGAACAGGCAACTATTGCAACAGGTGGGACAGCCACACACTCTCACACGTACCTGCGCCAAGTGCAACGTACTCTGCCTCAGTGAAACTTCGAGCAACACAACCCTGTTTTCCACTCTTCTAAGAGATAGCAGTCCCACTGACGAGAAAGATGTAACCAATGCGGCTACGAGCATCCATGTCATGCGTCCAGTCACTGTCTCTGTATCCATCTACCACCACAGAGGGCTCAGCACGGTAGCACAATCCTACACGTGTAGTGGATAACGCATAGCGGATAACACGCAGTGCAGCCTAGAGATGTTTTTGGCGAGGCTGTTGGGAGAACTGGGCCAGGAAGTTGACCGAGAAGGCCACGTCCACCTGAGTGGTGGTAACGAGGTACATAAGGGAGCCGGCCACACTGAGGTAGTCGGTGACATCAACAATCTCCCCCAGCTGTGCTAAATTAAGTGACTTCAGCAAGCACTGACCTGCTAGAATTATCGGTGTGGATGCAGTGAGAACGTCAACAAGTAGGGAGGCAAAATACTCCCCCAGTGTGTGGATGTATGCAGCCTAGTGCACGTGCAAGGTGCGATGCTGGCGATCACGCTCAAGCTCTATTCCCAGGAACACTCGTGCAGGACCTAGGTCTTTCATCTTGTACGCAGACTATAGCAGGTTCTTCACTAACAAGACAGTTGTAGGACTGGGTGAGGCAATGAGGAGGTCATTGATGTAGACAAGGATGGCCACGAATGGCTCTGAGGGGATACTCAAGAAGAGTGTAGGATCAACCGCGCTGCGAATGTAACCTCCCCCCTCAAGAGTCGATGAGATCTCCATGTTCCAACAATGCAGCGACTGCTTGAGCCCATAGAGGGCCTTGCACAATCGCGGGACCTTGTTTGTGCCATCGGAGAAACCCGGTGGCTGGACCATGTAGACTTCTTCCTCAAGCTTCCCATGCAAGAAGGCGTTGTTGACATCCATCTGCTCCAGTTCCCAGTCATCCTGGGCGACAAGACTCAACAGTGCTTGGGAAGTGGTGTACCTCCCAACCGATGCAAAGCTCTCATCAAAATCAATCCTAGGAATTTGGGAGAAACCCATAGCCGTAAGGCAAGCCTTGTACCGGTCGACTGTCCCATCGGGCTTCAACTTACGCCGAAGGACCCACCAGGCAGAGACTGCCTTGCGACCTGCCGGGAGGTCCACGAGCTTAAAGACTCCATGCTCTTAGAGGGCTATGAAGTCCTCCTGCATGGCCTTCCCGCAAAGATTAGTGTCAGCTGCCTCACGAGCCTGTTGGACAGTGGTAGGCTCAAGGGGGAGATTAGGAAGGCCAGAGGCCGCGAAACATGCGACAATATAACCAACGACGGAGGACTCCACAGCACTGTGGAACTCATGGGCTACGAGAGCATAGCCAACTGCCGTGTTGGAATGCACGACGCTCACAGACAGGCCAAGTGAATTAAGGCCAGTGGGGCGAACTGAGGGGCCGGCTGTGGAAGACGAGGCACTAGAGCGCGTGACCCGTTGAGTGGACTAAGAGGCTTTGGATGAGCCGACAGGAACAGACTCAGCAGGCGTCCCAGAAGAGCGGGAGTGCCCACGAGAGGACTGTGAGGACTAAGAGGACTGAAGAGCATGCAGTCTCCCCCCACGAGTGTAGGGCTCAGGGCCGGAAATCGGATCCTGAGGTGCTCCACCTCCAGTGGCGTTAATCATCGGAGGGGACCCAGAGTCAGGAGATGAGTTGGGAGTAGAATGGACAGGGGACTGCGTGGGAGTAGGTGCTGAGTGTGAGGACTCGGGACTGCCAGCAGAAGACAATGACTCGGGAGTGCAAGCGGACGGCAAGGACTCAGGACTGCCAACGGACGGCAAAGACGACACGGAATCCGAGGAGGGCTGTGATGCAGCCAACTCAGAAGAGGCATGGGAGGACGAGGACTCTGAGGAAGAGGAGTCCTCATCCTCACTGTCCGTGGTAGTGACAGTAGGGGATGTCGTGTCAGAAGGAGAGGATGATGCACGCAGATCGGAGGCTGGAATAGACACACCTCCCCAAGCCAACAGAGCGAGGAGAGAGAGGAAGGGAGAGGGACATGGGACAGATCATGAGGGAAGACATCCTCAAAGAAGAGTGTGTCACGCCACTCAATGACGTGAGAGCGGTCAGGGTCCCAGGAGCGTCGTGCTTTGGACATGGCAGAGACACCAAGGAAGGTACAAAGACGAGCGTGAGGGCTTAGTTTGCCGTCGCGAAAGTCCTCTGGCAGCCAAACGGCAGCGACACAATCCCAGACATGAGCCAGATGGAGGTCAGCACGACGGCCGCACCAGCGCTCACAGGGGGTAACATGACAAGGGAGGGGACCGTGGGGAAGACGGTTCCACACCAAATTCATGTAGGACATAGCCTCAAAGGAGAAAACGTGTGAGAGGGAGGACTCACTAAGGAGAGTACGCACACCGTCAGCAAGGCTGCGGTTCCAACATTCAGAGATGTCTTTTTTTGGGGTGTGTAGTGAGCCAAAGGTTCCATACACACCCCGCAAGACGTCACAAAGCGGGCACTGGGGCCCAATGAATTCTCCCCAACGATCACAGCAAAAAGCTTTCTGACGGCAACCACAGGCCAGTTCGGCCTGAGGCAGCCAGGACTCCAGAGTGGGACAGACATCACTCTTTTGCTGAAGGGCAAAGACCTAGCGCATGCGAGAAAATTCATCGGTAAGACAGAGGACATAGCGGCCAACCCCCTCGAGAGCGTCATGGGCAATGGGTCCCATGACGTTTGCATGCAAGAGATCAAGAGAGTGAGACGTGCGAGACTCCGACGTGGAAAAAGGGGAACGGTGTATTTTGCCCTGGGCACAGTCAAGACAGTCAGTAGGGCAAGGGGCAGAGAACGTGTCGGCATCACAACCATGAGCGGGCTTGTCCAGGAGCAAACTGTCAACGGCAGCAGTGTGAATGCGGCAGAGACGGCGATGGAGTAACTGTGCATGTACCGAAATGAGAGAATAGGCCACGTGAACAAGAGTAGTCGAGGCGGGATGCGATACAAATGAGGGCACACAGAACAAATGGTCACAACGAGTGCCACGCAACAGGACATGACCAGTGGTGCGGTGCAATACAGAGGCAATGCCGCGGCTGGAGGAGAAGTCCATGCCCTGCTCGTCGAGTGTCGTAACAGACAGCAGACTAAGCTGAAGACCTGGGACGTATAAAACGTCAGGCAGAAAGAGTTCCCCCCCCAAGGGCCAACAAAGCAAACAACCCCAATACCCTGGACAGGTAAGAGCTGGCCAGAGCCGGTGCGATCAAAGCGAACAGAGCCAAAGGGACCCAGAGAAACAAACGAGGAATGACAAGAGGTCATGTGGTGGGTGACCCTTGAGTCAAGGGTCCAGAAGCCACCTTTTACGCGCACAGACATAGGGTCGTGACTCACAGCGGCAATGGCAGAGCGAGGAGGAAGGCACTGACCACATGCAGCAAGGCAACGAGGCAGGATGTAAGACTGCCACAACTCAATCCACGGGGTGTCAACTAGGGAACAACCCTAAACATGACCGGATGACGGACCACGAAGAGACGAGTCAATGGCACACGCACCCCCTCCCTCAACCGAACGAACACTCTCACCTCCCGGGTCACGGAGGTGGCACTGGTGGACGGCATGAGAGAGAGCACAGTCTAGCTGGTGCTTGTCCACAAACGGTCGAGTGATGAGTACGCCAAAAGAGGGGCGCTGGGAGATGTGGGTGAACAGTGTCCACAGCGGAGGAGAGTAGAAACCAGACGGGGACCCGAAGTAGACAATGCCGCCTAACGTAGGGGGCCAACCCCAGGGAGCAAGCGGAGGTGATGAAGTCAGGGCAGTGTTGTAGGAAGCAGCGGTAGGAGAGGAGGAGGAGGAGCGCACAGAGCCACCACCAGATCTTGTGGAGGTGGAGTGCGCAGAGCCACTGCCAGACCCTGTGGAGCATGCCCAATGTGCACGCATGTCTGAGGCAAGGCAGGCATCATCAGGAGGCGCTGGGCACTTGGGCGCCGCATGGCCAGTGGCACCACAGTTCCACCACGTGACAGTGCTGGAGGAGAGAGATGGAGATGCGGCGCTATTAAAACCACAACCCTTGCCACCCCTTCCTTGCCCACCACCACCATAGGCACCCCGTTCGTGTTTACCTTGACCACCTCCTCCCCACCGCAACCACCCCCTTGAGAGATGAGGCTGCCATGGTGGAAGTGCTGCTGGAGGATGATTTAGAGGTAGAAGAGGAGGAAGAAGGGAGTGCAGTGTTAGCTGTTGCAATTACGGCGCGATGAATGCATTTGTTCTACAGCGAGCTCCACCAGTCTGTCAGACATTGGGAGATGAACTCCCAGAAGGCACCAATGTTGGGCGGTACATGAGCGGGGAAAGGGATGGCAGCCAGACCTTCAAGCTCAGTGGCCTTCACCTCTCGAAAGATGTCACTAAGTTTCGAGATGAGGCTGTTGAAGATGGAAGTAACAGCAGGGAGCTGACCAGGATAGCCTTGCCCAGGTCACGCAGACTGCGAGCCCAATAGGCATCGCGTAGACTGCGAGCCCAATAGGCGTCAACGTCTCGTCAGCATGCATGGAGAGCGTGTTGAACTGGATAGTGAGAACGCTTTGAGCTGCATGCCCAGTCACTGTCGTGCATTGCTTGATCAGTGCGTAAGCACCAACCGGGTCAGCAATGGTGCGGCGTGTAGTGTCGGCATTATAGGACCCGATTTCATCAGTGAGATCGTCGGGACCGGCACAAATGAGGGCACGGACATCATGGGCAGACTCAGACTCAACAGGTACAAAAGGTGGGATAGCAGAGGGATTGGGCTCGTGGTACTATTCCCAGAGCTGCTCCCCCTGTGCCCAGGCACTAAAGGGAACCTCCCAAGAATGGAAGGTGAGGTTAGAGGTGAAGTGAGGTGGATTAGAGTCAAAATCAGGATTGCCGTGCACTGATGGGGCAAGTGCTTTGACTCCGGCAGCGCCAGCGGCGGCGGCGACTGCAAGAGGGTCAGAGGAAGATGAGCCAGTGGCAGCAGATGCGGAAGCGGGTAAGGTGGAGAATGCAGCAGCAATGCCAGTAGATGGAGTGTTCCGCAATGTGGGCTGGAGACGGTGAATGACCAAGTTAGCAATGTGACCTGCAAAGGTTTCTTGGTCAGCTTGCTCAGCCTGTAGCTTTTCCTCAGCAGCGTGTTGAGTAGTGAGTGCACCCTGCAAAGCAATGCGCTCATGTTGGAGCCCAGGCTACAAGGCCGCGTATTGGTCATCGTCAACGAGCATGTTCCCAATGACTTTACTCAGCCGAGAAAATTTTGGCAGAGTTTCCCTTGCCCTAGTGGGCGTGGGAAACGTGTCACAATTGCGTCCAAAGTTTGATGCACAGCAACAGCCTGGACGCACAAACACGCCAATCCAGAAACGGCAGGAGGAGAAGGAGAGACCAAGAAAGACCATGCTCACCAAGCACAGCGGCTTAGTGAGAACAACGGTGGGAGAGCAGATGTAGCTAAGGAAGCGACAACTGCAATAGTAGCTAACACAAAGATGATGAGACAGGATGCAACCATCAACGGTAGAGCTGACAGTGTGGAAATGGCTGCAGTAGTCGAGACCAACAACTAAATGTGACGAGTCGCTGAAGATGAAGAAGAGGGCAAGGATAATGCAAATGTAGTGGAGGTGTGAATGGAGTCAACGGCACTGGAGAGCGTCGTGGCCGCTGCAGCTGCTCTCGATGCAACTGTGTTTGCTACGGTAGCAATTTGGGTCATTACGTTGATTGCAGCAGCCGCCAGAGGCCACTGATCAACTGCAGCCGTGGTGTAGGTCTCCATGGCTCTACTATCGGCAGTGCTCGCTGGTGCACGTGCGGTGGCTGCAAGAGTGGAGGCAACAGCAACACTAGACATGACTGGAGCCTGCAAGGTAGTCAGAATATCAGGAGATGGAGAGGAGGCCAAATCTGCAGCTGATGCAGCTGGGGATGCGGCACGGCGTGGAGCAGGCGCTCCAGATGCTACTACCATAGAGGATGGTGCTGCACAACAAGGAGTAGCACGGCGACGTTGCTGGCGTGTTCTATGGGCAATGGGTGGGCTTACCGGTGATTAAAGAGGTCGTCGATGATAACTCGATGGCGCCGTGGCTGGTTCGTTCTGCGCTGTCGAGGAGTCGTCAGCGGCAGACTGGCAGTGAGCTGCGTAAACCCTGGCGTCTTCCCAATTGTAGTAGTTGGCGGGGTTGTGGTCCTCATCGGGGTGGTACCCTGGACTGTTGCGGCGAACCCTTGACCACACCTCCCTCTTCGCTCGCTCCTCGTAGTACGCGAGCTTGTCGTCGATGCGTGCACGCTCACGAGCGGCCGTGGGCGACGTGGAGATTGGCTCGGTTTCAAGCGGAGGCGCCAGTGCGCCGAGTACTTGGCTTCCCGGAGGGTAGCCTAAGGTGCTGAGGGCTGCACGGGGACGAGCTTCAGCTGCTGAGGTTGATACTGATGGAGTAGATGTGTCGGCTGATACAAGGTCCGTACGCAGGGTCAAGGCACCATGAGTATGATGGTTGAAGATCCGAGGGGTGTGGCAATTACAAGAGCCACCGGCACCACAGGTATGTTCACACACTCAGCAAGAGAGCCGATGGCAGTTGCCGTGGCCACACCGTGAGTAATGCGTGCGGAGGTGGAGGCACGACCGGCGAAGCAGGAGGACGGAGGTGGAGGGACGCTAGTGCCGTAGTCACAATGGTGCACGAGGCAAACCCCGAGCATGAGGCCGGTGCACCACGCAGAGTACGGGTGTGATGTGTGGTGCTGCGAACAATGTGCATGCGTGACTAGGGAGAGATCAAAGTGGCGGTCAATTCTACGACGTGCCTGTGGAAGCCGAAACACAGCACAGGAAAGATGGACGGCGACAAAGGGGAGCCAATGTCATAGAAGCAGTGGTGTCCGAGAGTAGCGCACCACGTAGAGTACGAGTGCGATGTGTGCTATTGCGAAGAGTGTGCACACTTGGCTGCTGGGGGACATGAGCGGAGGTTGGTGCCACTACGTGACAGCACTGATGTGCATGCGGAGGCCAAAGCTCGGCGGAGTGCGAGGGGACGGCTGCGAAGAAGTGGGTGTCCCGTGCACGAGGGTAGAGCACAACGTGAACCACGGGTGCGGTGTGTGCAGCTGCAAGGGGCAGTGGCTGCTGTTGTGGCCTCTACCCGCCACAGTCACAAGTGTGTTGCTTGCGCGGGATCATCCGCCACGTAGAAGTAGCCCGACGAGGTCTCAGGAATGTCGTGAGGAGGAGGAAGTCCTCCTCCTCTGATACCGGTAACTAGCTTTGGTTGCTAAGCAAGCAAGTAAGCAAGCGATGGGGTGACATCATGGATCGGGGGCAAGCTCACATAGAGTAAGAGTGAAAACGAGACAAGTGAGTGAGTAACGAGTGAGGGAAGTGCTAAGTGCCGGTTGACCAGGCCACCCATGCGAGTCACTCGACGTGGGGCCCAGACGCCACCCAGGGATCGAACCCGACCCTGGAGCTAGCGAGCTCCAGGCGGTTTCTCACACACCGATGTAAATCAGACATGTGGTCCCGAGGGATCAACAACCAGGTTCACTACGCTAAAAGCATGCAAGTGAGAAAGAATCCGGTCACACCATAAGCATGCACTCGTACGAGTGTATCCCCCATTGTGGCATGTAGAGTCATCACTAAGCTAAGGCTCGTTGTGATGATGACGTTGGTGCTGTGGCCATCACTTGGTAACATGATAGTGTCACCACCACTGTTTGCCCCATGCTACATCACAGTCTTGCACCAGAGAGCCTCGGTCAAGATCAATCACCTGGAGTGATGAGGTATGTGTGCGTACAGGCAAGAGGGTACTTGCGTGTGTCACAACCATAACCAACACATCAGCTGCCCGACATAGACTTCTTGATCTTGTCGTATGCCAACATGATGCCAGCTCTAGGAAAACTTGGGTTCATACCCATGACTGATAAATTGCATGATTTAGTGTTAAACAAGAAAATGGAGGGGAGAGGTTCTAACTCAGCTTGAACAAGGATTGTGTTGTGATTTGTGACGTTCCTTTCGACCTGTACAGTTTACTGTGACCACTCGGCCGTGTCCATACTCGTGCAGATCCATGATGCGGACCCTGGTGCGTCATCCGGTGGCAGACTAGCATCCTGGAGTTGACTGACGACCGTTTCAGAGCTCCATCGCTACACCGGACCTCCTGCAGTTTTTCTACTGCACACAGGAGTCTATCGGTGGACTGGCCGCGTGCCCGATTTGCATGTTTTTGTATTGTGTGTCTACCGCCTGATGTGGATGCATGCATGCAACCAGTCGTAGCGTCTGGCTTTTAATCCTGCACGTCGAGGTTTAGATGGCGTACTATTCTGACATGTCTGCGCAGAGTTACGGCCAAAACAGTGGTTTTGGGTCGGTTTTAGGACAGATCTTGCACCGCCGCGTGCGACACCCGTCGTGCGCCGCGGCAGGTCCTTATGCCATGGACCTGTCATTTGTCATCTCTCTCTGCAAATGCTATTGAAGCATTCTGACACTTTGCCTTGTGTCTCCTAGCCAGACCCTTGCCGTTGTGTCCACGACTTGTGACTGTCGTCACCGTCTGACCACGCATTGTCGCCTAGTGAGCAGCTGTGTTGCTAGGAAGCTTCCACGCATTATCTCATGGTATCAGAGCGATGAGACAGTTCTCACAGAGCTGCAGAGCAGAGACGCAGCAGAGCAGCATCAGTGAGAGCCACAGCAGTAGCAAATCCATAGGGACCCGTCAATGAGAGCAGACCGCCGTCAACGTCACTCACCACCTCCATGTGAGACCGCAGTTGCCAGCAGCATTCAGCAACAATAGCAGCATTGCAGTAGAGTAGCAGCACAGCAGCAGCGGCAGCAGTAGCGCACGGCAGCAGCACCATAGCAGCTGCGTGTAGCGGCAGTAGCACAGCAGCAGCGGCAGCAGCAGCACAGTCGTACAGTAGCAGCAGCAAAAACAGCATCAGTAGCAGCGCAACAGCAGCAACGACAGCAGCATTAGCACAGCAGCAGCTGCGGCAGCAGCACGCGGCTACTACCACAGCCGTGCACGCAGCGGCCAGGTGGCCGGTCCGCACGCAGCTGCAGGGCTACTGTTGCTGCTGACAACGCAATAGCAGTAGGAGCAGCCGAGCAGAAGCTGCTAAGCAGCTTCTACACAGCTCCCACGCAGCTACTACGAAGCAGCCGCCAACTTGCGTAGCAGTCGCGAGGGTTCACAACAAAAAAGGGGGGGGCGAGCTGACGTCTGCATCTTGACTTGCTGATGTCATCAGGTTTTGCTGACGTCAGCAAATTTATGCTGACGTCAGTAAATTTCTGCTGACGTCAGCAAGTTTTTGCTGACGTCAGCAAGTTTTTGCTGACGTCAGCACCTGACTTAGTGAAGTTTTTGGTCGGATGGTCAAAAGTTGCCTGCATTCCAACACCTCGGGAAACGCTCACGGTTTTGCAATTTGATCACATTGACATCTCGGCCCATAACGAGCGGCACCATGCTTCCGTCCGACGAGAAGGGAAAAGGGGTGATAGGTCCCTCTTCTTCCTCCTTAAGGGTCATGAGCCCACGTCCGCAGGCCATTGAGGACCTGCGGAGCCTGTAGGACGAGATGCGTCGACTACAGCAGGAGCAGACCGGCGCCATCCGTACACTCACCGAGCTCCTTCGAGGTCATTCCACGACTCCGCGACAGACTTGTGAGGGCACGGCCGGGGTTGTACCCTCTACACAGCAGTCAGCTCCAGCACCGGAGACAGGAGTTGGAGCCAATAAAAACACCTCCTGAGCCTTGGGACAAGGATCCAGACATGCCAGGCATGGAGGGCAACTCCCCCGAGCGTGAGATTTGTATGCTTCAGGAGCGTATCCGTCAGCTTCAGACAAGCTCTCGGCCCCCACACACATCTCGCTTTCTGGAGATTCGATCGTCGCCTGACGTTCACCCCAGCGACTTCCCTCTTCCCGGCGTCTTTCCCATCGCTCGTCCTTCCCAGCCTGTGGTTGCTCTCCCTACGGAGCGGCAACCCAAGGATTTCGAGACGCCGCCTCCTCAGTAGGTCAGCAAGGACGGCTTTGACTGCTGGGAGATCCTCTTTCAGGTCTGGGCGACTTCAGAGGGCATGTGGCCCTAATACCACAGTCCATAGCAGACTACGGACCGAGCTCAGGTGCTAACAGCGGCTAAGGCGATGCGCGGGCTCCTCTACGCCATGCCGCACGAGACCATCGTTGACTTCCACCTGTTGCTTGGCAAGGCGGGCACATGCAACGGCACTGATCCACGCGTGGAATGGGATCTAGCGTTGTCCCTGCTTGCTGCAGAGATGCATGCCATCCACGCTGCACACATCCGTGCCTTTCATTCCCTTTGCCAGGGGCCTACCAAGCACGCAACAGACTACTGGCGATGAGCTATGCGTATCTACACGTGCCTTGGGATTTCAGGAGGTACACAGCTGTGGGCGCTCCGCACGATCGCGCTCGGGGCTCACCTTGAGCACACCGACATCTTCACGCGGTACAGCAACGCCGTGCTCGAGCCCTTTTTGGCCTCACTACAGCCTCTTCTCTGGGCGCACCAGCTTTTCCTCTAGGTGACTTCAGCCCGTGAAGCAGCCGTGGCTCATCAAGAGACCTCCATTGCTACAGGAATCGTTGCATCACCATCACCGCCCCTCCTACAGACCTCTTCTCCATCCTCCGCCTCATCATCCTCCTCCCCTTCCACCCCAGTTACACCGACTCAGACACAGGGTGTTGCGGCAACAGCACAGGGGAAGAAGGGGCGACAAAAGCACGGCTCGGGCCAGTAGTAGCCGCAGCAGCAGCCGTCATCAGGCAGTAGCGGTGGACGTTCCGTTCACTGCTACAACTGTGGAGGTGCCCATTGCTACACCGAGTGCCAGTAGCCGCTTGACTAGGCATGTATTACTCACGGGCTCCATGCTACGCATGCAATCTGGTCTACATCGAGCAGCACATCCTCCGGATGCGCGGCGACCACCACCGCAGTAGATCCCGGTTCTTCACCAACCACCAGCAGTGACCCCGACCCACGTGACCGCACCATCACTGAGCTCCGCCACCTTCTGGCGCTCCACTTTCAGGGAGGTGTGAGTGTGTTGTCACAGCCGGGTGGTTCACAGATTGTTGGTCCGTCTGTTCTGGTGACACGGGATAACTCGTGTGGGAGGGCACAGTCGGCATGTGATGATGATGGGCCTAACTGTACACATTGGATTCATGAGTCTCACCGTTGTGCCCTTCGTCGTTCCTCCCCACCTGCTGCGCAGCGTCCGTCCGAGGCCGAGTGTTCCATTGCCCATTGTACAGTGACATCTTCCACTCGTGATTCCGGAGGCACTTGGATCATCGATTCCGGAGCCACTCATCACATGACGTGTCGTCGTACTGACTTTGTTATTCTTGGCCTTGTTGCGTCTGTCCGTTCCGTCCGCACAGGCTCTGGTCAGTCCTTGCCAGTCCAGGGTGTTGGGGTCGTGCGTTTCGATGATCCTTCTAGCTCCTTGTATCTTTCCAAAGTGTTGTTTGTGCCTGACCTTGAGCTCAGTTTGCTTTCTGTCTGTGCTTGCACACTGATGGAACTCTCTGTGGAGCACACTGCCGACTCCGCAACTGTGATTGCTATTGAAACTCGCAGCATTGTTCTCCGTGCCTTTGTTGTGGATGATCTGTATCGTGTCTCCCGGACTTGCGCTCCTTGCTCTTCCTCCCCTTCAGCTCGTGTTTTTGTCACTGGTTTCCTGTCTCCTGATCACCGGAGATTGCTTCGTTGTCGTCTTTGTCATGTGGGCTCCGACACTGTATCGAAGCTCATTTGGAAACAGCCTGCTCTCGATCTTGATACGGCTTCTTTCAAGAGGCCACCCAAGACCGGCTACCTCTTCTGTGCCCAGGGTAAGATGCATCGCTACACTTACCCTGACTCCCGCTCTCGCACCCTTCGCCCTCTCGAGTTAGTCCATTCAGACCTTCTTGGTCCTCTTCCTACTGAGTCTTTGTCCGATTGGGGTCAATACGTCCTGACCCTGACTGGTGATTTCACCCGGATGAGGTGGGTCTACAGCGTGCGCCAGAAGAGTGATGCCGCTCTCGCGGTTCGCCTCTGGCTAGTGATGACTGAGCGTCAGTCCTGCCACACTCTGCACATATTCCGCTCAGATCCTGGTGGCGAGTTTCTATGCAAGATGGATAGCTTTTTCGCTGAGCACGGGATTTTTCACGAGGTCTACACTCTGCTACTCCTCAGCAGAACGGTGTAGCTGAGCATTGGAATCGCACCATGGAGGATGCAGTTCGCAGTATGCGATCTGAGTGCGGTCTCCCAGAGTCCTTCGCTTTTGAGGGCTTCGCCTACATGAATTGGGTCTGGAACCGCCTCCCGCATCATCCCCTTCCGGACCACGTTACACCGTATGAGCTTTGGTTCAGTCACCGTGCTGACCTACGCCTCCCTCGCATCTGAGGATCCTTGGCTTCTGTGTGGTACACCAAGGACCAGCATGGGCACAAGGTCTCACCGTGGGGCCGCTTGTGTGCCTTCATCGGCATCTCCCCACGGTCGAAGGCCTGGCGCTTTTGGGACCCTGCCCGTCGTCGCATTTTTGAGTCCCGTGACGCGCTCTTCTTTGAGTCCCTCACCTACCATGATCTGACATCGATTACGTCGCTCTCTGCCACCCACATTCCTACGTGTGAGGTCTCTCGCCGGATGGGG
This sequence comes from Penium margaritaceum, assembly GCA_023375785.1. Classification (NCBI taxonomy): domain Eukaryota; kingdom Viridiplantae; phylum Streptophyta; class Zygnematophyceae; order Desmidiales; family Peniaceae; genus Penium; species Penium margaritaceum. Next base: position 17,807 of record SZWC01015113.1, read on the forward strand.
GAGTCTGCGCCTGCGAGCACCCCTCGCCAGGCTGATGTGTCCGTTCGAGCTCCCTCCACTTTGCGGTCTCCGGCTCTTAATGACCCAGCGATCATCGCTGTCGGCCCACAGACCTCTCCAGCACTGCCGGCTTCTACCCCTGTTCCCTCGTATCTATCACGTACCCATGATCCTAAACCTGTGCGTACTCCTATGTCCGTACCTGTGTCCGCTGCCACTCCTACCTATGTGCAAGGCCCTGCCTCACCTGCTCCTACTGTTACCCCAAATCACATGTCTCCCACACCCACATCTCCTCGTACGGCACCACCAGCTCTCTTGCCTCAGTCCTCCCCAGCTGCGCTTGTGCCTGTTTCTGAGCCTGAGGTGTGCCTCTCGAGCCCAGGTTACTCCCGTGAGCTTGGCGGTCGTCTTCGACCGTTGGACTCCGGAGCGCAACGAGTGTTTAGTCCTGCACCCAGGTGCTCCACTCGCAGTATCGCGAGTGGCGATATCGGCACAAACGCCCTAGGCCTGAGTGTCCGCACTGAGCCCACAGAGGTACACCCAGCGTGTCCCATAGGGCACGATCTCATCACTCGCGAGTTTCACATCGCTTGTGATGCAACAGCCAATCTTGTGGTCGATAGACCAAGCACCGAGGCGTGCGCTCTTGCCACGCAGAGCTCCCCTTCTTTAGCGCCTGATCCGGGCACACTGAGGGAAGCTCTCTCGTCACAGGATGTTGATGTGTGGCGTGCTGCCTGCGAGGATGAGCTCCGCGCCATCCGAGAGCACGGAGTTTACGAGCTAGTCGACCTTCCACCTGGGAGGAAGGCTATTCAGGTCAAGTGGGTCTTTCGTAGGAAAGTGAGGCCAGATGACTCACTGGAACGCCACAAGGCTCGCTTGGTTGTCAAGGGGTACTCTCAGATTGAGGACATTGATTACACCGACACCTTCGCCCTTGTCGGCCGCATGACCTCAGCTCGAGCTCTGTTCCGTGTAGTGGCTCAGCATGACTGGGAACTGCACCAGATGGATGTGAACAATGCGTTCCTCCATGGCTCTCTGGACGAGGAGATCCACGTGGCTCAGCCACCCGATTTTGAGAACGGTGACAAGATATGACGCTTGCGCAAGTCCTTGTACGGCCTCAAGCAGTCTCCTCGGTGTTGGAACCAGGAGATCACTGGGACCTTGACTCGTACAGGATATGTACGGGGTGAGGCAGATCCCTCTCTCTTCATCCGACGGACTCCTGAGCGGTTCACCGCCATCCTGGTCTATGTCGATGACCTTCTGATTGCGTCTCCTTCACTAGAGGCCGTGAAGGAGGCCAAGGCTGTCCTCCAGACTGCCTACAGGATGAAGGACCTTGGTCCGGCAGCGGTGTTTCTTGGCATGGAGATCGTGCGAGACCGCAGACGTCCTACTCTACTACTACATCAAGCCCGATACGCACGGGTTGTGGAGGACCGCTTCAGTGACCTCCTTGGCGCAGTGTCCACGGCCTCCACACCTCTCACACATGACGGGCAGGATGCCCTGAAGGTGGAGGATCCCGCACAGCTCGGCGAGACAATGGATGTGACCTTGTACCTCCGTCTCATCGGATCTCTGATGTACCTGGCCACTACCACACGTCCTGACATCGCATTTGCCGTCAACCTCCTTGCCCATTTTTTGCAAGCTCCACGCGCTAGAGCCCTACACGTGGCTGTGTGAGTGGTGTGGTACGTGGTCTCCACATCGTACCTCAAACTCTGCTTTTTCCAGCAAGGTTCGGTGGTCCTTGACGGCTACAACGACACTGACTGGGCCTGGAGCTCAGATGGACGCAGTCGCACCGGTTTCGTGTTCTTGCTCAATTGGACCGCTGTGTCCTGGCGTAGCGGGAAGTAAGGCTGCATTGCACGTAGCTCATCGAAGGCAGAGTACGTTGCTCTGGGTATAGCGGCTGCTGAGGCGGTATGACTGTAGCGCCTGTTCCATGAGCTTGGCCAGTTAATACCCGTTATCGTGCTTCGGTGCGACAACCAATGCGCTCTTGCCACTGCGGAGAACTCTGGTGTGTTTCATACTCGCACAAAGCACATTGTGGTTGAGCACCACTTCGTGCGTGATCTGATGGAGCGACACGTGATCTCCGTCATTTGGGTTGGCACTGACATGCAGCGTGCTGACTTCTTGACAAAGGCACTAGCACGCAGAATGTTCCTGATGGCCTTTCGTTATGTTGGACTTTGCCCCTTGCCTGAGAGTGGTTGAGTGTGGGGTGTGTCCGTGTCCGTGTCACACTTGTCGTTGCACTTGTTTTTGTACTCGTCTCAGTGCTGCACGTGTATGGACATGCGTACCATCGGGTCATGGGGGAGTGTTGTGATTTGTGACGTTCTTATCGACTTGTATAGTTTACTGTGACCACTCGGCCGTGTCCATACTCGTGCAGATCCCTGATGCGGACCCTGGAGGCACCAGTGCGTCATCCGGTGGCGAACTACCATCCTGGAGCTGACCGACGACGGTTTCAGAGCTCCAGACACTACCCGGGACCTCTTGCAGTTTTTTTAAGCACACAAGAGTTCATTGGTGGACTGGCCGCGGGCCCGATTTGCATGTTTTTGTATTGTGAATCCACCGCCTGATGCCGGATGCATGCATTTGACCAATCGTAGCATCCGGCTTTTGATCCTGCACGTCTAGGTTTAGACGGCGTAGTATTATGACATGTCTACACAGCGTTCCGGCCAAAACAGTGGTTTTGGGCCGGTTTTAGGCCACATCATGCACCGCCGCGTGCGACACCCACCGTGCGCCGCGACAGGTACTCATGCTATTCACCTGTCATTTGTCATCTCTCTCTGCAAATGCTATTGAAGCATTCAGACACTTTGCCTTCTGTCTCCTCGCCAGACCCGTGCCGTTCTGTGCACGACATGTGACTGTCGTCACCGTCTAAGTAGGCATTGTCGCCAAGTCAGCGGTTGTGTCGCTAGGAAGCTTCCATGCATTATTCCACAAAGGAGTTTATCGGTGGACTGGCCGCGTGCCCGATTTGCATGTTTTTGTACGGTGCGTCCACCGCAAGATGCCGGATGCATGCATGTGACCAGTCGTAGCGTCCGACTTTTGATCGTGCACGTCTAGGTTCAGACGGCGTAGTATTCTGACATGTCTGCGCAGAGTTGCGACCAAAACAGTGGTTTTGGGCCAGTTTTATGACAGATCTTGCACCGCCGCGTGCGACATCCGCTGTGCGCCGCGGCAGGTACTTATGCCATGGACCTGACATTTGTCATCTCTATCTGCAAATACTGTTGAAGCATTCTGACACTTTGCCTTGTGTCTCCTAGCCCGACCCTCGCCGTTGTGTACACGACTTGTGACTGTCGTCACAGTCTGACCAGGCATTGTCGCCTTGTCAGCGACTGTGTCGTTAGGAAGCTTCCACGCATTAAAAAGGAAATAATTTTAGGGCATGCAGGCCCATGCAAAAACGAACATGAGCTCTGTGTGTGAGTGCGATACAAGACGGCAAGAATTTGGCTAAGTCTGGAACGCTGAATATAAAGAACAAGGAGAGTTTACAAATGAGTCCCTAGCGGGCTTATATAGGGGCGCCGGCAGCTAACCGCACCGGGCCCCGTCACCCCTGTTGAACCCAAATGAGTCAACAGGGAGAACACACTACATACACCAAGAGAGTAACAAAGGTGGTCTCCTCGAGGCATCGGAACAACTCTCCGAGTGCCCGGGTCTCGACCACCAAGAAAATATGAGCAGTGCCAAAACATCTCGGAATCAACGTCCAGACATCACAGACGGCTTTCCGAACATCGGAAGCCCCACAATAGCCATCGGGTCTCCTCGTCGCACCGGTACAGTCAACTGGGTACGCAGGTCTGAACCCACCGAGAAAACTCTCCTACCTCCTGACAAGCCTACATGGCTGCCGGAACGCATCGACCGCGTCTCGCCGGCGCTGTCGCAGGTGCTGGAGAAGTCTCGATGCAGTCCGGAGGCCCTTCGTGTCGTCACGCCCTCCTCTGTCATATACCCCTAATGTGGGTATATCGGCAAACTAGCAGTGTCGGTCGTGACGGGTGGAAGCCACACAAACCAACACTCCCCCTGGCTGACATAGCCGTCCACGCCAGAACGAATGAGCAAAGGCATGGAACAACAATGCATAGCAAGCCATAACATGCATGATTCAACTCGCACAAACACACACACACACACACACACACACACACACTCGTCTGCTATCCATCTAGGGTCTCCCTGGACACTGGCACAGCCCACCAAGTGTTTGGGTCTCGACCATGAGAGGAGTGATGCACACGCACACAAACTAGTGTAATGCACATCATACACATGTCAGAGGACAAGATGGTCTCCTTGTGACACTGGCGGTACCAGGGTCCGGGTCTCGACCACTACGAGCAATCCAACTCAATAGTATCATCATCCAACCACAGGATCAAGGGAGGATCTCCTCGTAACACGGGTGCAATGGACCACGTGTCCGGGTCTCGACCAACAGCTCGCATGCACATGCCACACACAGTATAGCGACACACTAAGACACACGATCACATGGTCTCCTCGTGACACTTGTGCAATGCACCAAGTGTCCAGGTCTCGACCAACAGTGTGCTACCATCTATATGCAGTTGTGCAAGCACGTAGCGTGAGGCACATGCGGGATGCTGTAGATGCTCACAACAGAGCATGGACCTCGCCATGCATCTCCCATGGCGTCGCGTCAGGTCGAGGTCCACACAACACTCCCCCTGGGTAGATGAACCGAGCAGCGATGTCCTCGATGGAGATGCTGATGTCGTAGCTGAACAGATCCTGGGCGATCAGTCCTGTGGTGTGTCCAGCATGTAGAGATATCTCCCCCTGTTACCTGCGAGTCAACTCCCTCCCTCAAAGACGAAGTGGTGTCTCCTCCTACAACTCCTCACGTGAATCTGCATCACCTGGGGTATACCAGTCCTCCCGTGACTGCCAAGGGTCCCAACTCACAGTCTCTCCTGCCTCCGCACTGCCGCGATGCATTTGTGTACGCCGGAGGAACGGGAATGGGCGAGTAGCATGCATGCGTGGATGAAGTGGCGGAGCTGGCCTCCGATACGGGATAGGATACCCTGAGACACAAGGGTGTACTGCCAGAAGAGGAGAGCTGGAGCGATGAACCGGATCACCACTCGTGGATGAAGATGAAGATGGGACAGGTGAGTCGGGTGGATGAAGGTGCGTGATGGCAGCAGAAGAAGGAGGAGCGATGATGGGGTCGACAGGAGCCGGGATGGCGGAAGCCGAAGGCACGCTCAGCATCACTGCTCCTGCCGGAAGGCTCCTGCCGGTACCAGTGATGCTGCCCTCCTTTAAGAATCACTCACGCGCTACCACCATCTCCCGTTGTAGCATGACTACACGCTCTTGCAGATCAGCATAATCTGCCTCGGACATGTCGAGGTGGCCCATGTTCACCTGGTGTAGAATAAACTCTGCCTCACTCGATGCTGCAGATGCAGACTCCACAACTCGTGAGTACAGTACCATCTGCATCTCTGCTGCTGAAGACGATAGAACTGGTGCTGCTGCATCCTCCTGGGGGTCAACCAAGCTCGCAATGTGCTGAGACGCTGGAACATCGGATGCAGCTACAGGTGTCGCATCCACATCACAGCTCGTGTCTGTCATGCGAGGAGTGAGCGGTCGCATGCCAAGAGAGAAGGAGAATGAGGAGTCGTTAGAGTCCATAGAGCATGTGGAAGCGTCGTCCGTATAGGTACTGCCACTCTCGGTGTCGATGTGATCGATAGGGTCACCAAGAGCTGAAATCGAGGGGGCAGAACTCAGCTCCTACTGACGAGGTGATTCCATCTGCATGTATGGATCTGCTCTGGTGTCATCGACTGCCGCCATAATGGACACAGGTGTACAGGGCTCCGGCTCAGTAATGTCCGTCAAGGCGACCAACAAGCGCAACTGGCTCTCACGCACTGTCTCGCCGGGAACGCTGGTCGCTACCACCTGCTCGATGATGGAGTATGGATCATCATCTGACTCCGTCATGTATGTCGCTGCTCCATCGTCGGTACGTGAACCCGGAGACTGTGGGAAGGTGAACGACTCCTCACGTTGAAGCTGGTCCTCATGTACCACAGATGAGACGATGGAGCCTGCTGTGTCTGCTGTAGCATATGTCCCACTGATGTCTCTCAGAACTGCTGCTCTCAAGAATGCCTCAACCTCCAAAAGATCAACCGGTTGACTCTGCTCATGCACTGTGTCTGCTATCGTACTAGTGTGAATGTCGTGCGCTAACGCCCCCAGAGATCTGTGTGGGGCATCCCGATCCGTGCGGGACTCATGTGCCACCGCCAGGCCGCTACTGATCGGAGTCGCAAGTGGCACCGCCAAGGCACATGAGACCTGCACTCCTCCTGATGCAACCTGCTGCTACAGAATGTCTGGCTGCTGCCCCAGTGTAGATGTCGACCTCGATGACATGCAAGTCCCAAGTACTCCAACATCCGCCGGAGTCGTGTGAGTCATCTGCACACTCTCCCCCGAAAGTCCTAGGCCTCCATCGGACGGAGCCAAGTGTGGCACAGTCCAGGGACGCCGTGCATGCATTCCTCCTGAGGTAACCTGCTGCTGCAGAACGTCCGGCTCCTGTCCCAGCGTGGATGTCGACCTCGATGACACGCATATCTCCTGCACTGGAACCTCCGCCGGGCTCGTGTGAGCCTGCTGCACAAACTCCGCCAAAACTCCGCAAGAGGCATCCCGATCCATACGGGACCCCTGTGCAACCGCCGGACCGCCACCGGTAGGAGCCGCGAGTGGCACTGCCCACGGACGCCGGGCCTGCACTCCTCCTGACGCAAGCTGTTGTTGTATAAGATCTGGATCCAACGCGGACGTGGAAGTCGAGCTCGATGGCACGCAAGTCTGCACCATGACCTCCATGTCGGGATCAGACTCCATGCGATATGTTGTCACCGTATCATCTAAGTCTACCTGTGCGGACGCTCCTTCAGCACGGCCCAGCGCAAGTGCGAATCCTGTCGCTACGGTCACATCAGGGAATGCGCGGTGACCACACTCCCCCTCGACAAGTACTGCAACGGAGGCGGAGGAGGTGGAGGATGTATCAACACCGGCGCAAGTACGCCGCGCGGAGCGCTGACGCCGACGTCGTAGAGTCACTCGACTGGAAGGACTGCATGGAGGTATGTCATCGCGAGATGGCGTCGTGGTCGTAGAGTGAAGGATCGACAGGATGGTGGCAGTCTAGGACTCGCTGGCAGGTGGAGCTGAAGGTACACCATCCGATGAGGAAGGAGGAGAGGATGGAGGAGATATGATCGAAGAGGCCATCGACAAACGAGTAGCAGAAGCACGCTCAGTGACGACGAGGTCACAAAGCCGCTGCACTGTCTGTCGGAGGCCGTGGATCTCAGCGAATATGCTCGCCAGAGGTCCAGCTATGGGATCTACCAAGGCCGGCAGATCCGTGTGTTGTGGAGGACGCATGCACGGACGAGGCTGTAGCCAAGGTGGATGCCAGCCGGGAGGGCGTGTCCAACAGCGACGCCAACCATAACGTCCATCACCACGGTAGTAGCAGGCGAACGCACAGGGCGTCTGCTCAGATATCCGCGTACTCATCTCATGTGCTGGATGATGGATAGGTGCCGAGGGCACCTACTCCCGGTGGTAAACACCAAGCCGCGGGAGAGAATGAGACTCGTAGGTACTATCACTCCTGGAGGTCACGGCGTCCGGGTCAGCAAACGTGACCAGACGGGAAGAGCTGCACTACCACAGCACACCCGGAGACGAGAGTCTGACTAGCCGTGGCGACCAATGTTGCTGCCACGAATGGAGCAAAGACTGCTCCAAGACGAGAAGGGGTGGCGACTGCAGGTGTGGCTGCTGCTCCAAGCGGTAGACGACCCAGCCCTCGGAGACGGTAAGACTCGAATCCGCCGTCGATCCCACGGGGTGAAGTGCGCGTACCAATCCACGGGCCCTAGGAAGACGCCGGAAAAGGAAACTATGCAGCGTGTTGGGGCAGCAGCGTTGTTGATGCAGCGTGCGGGCTTCCACGCTCGTTGCTTAGGTCAGCTGCCCCCTCAGTCTGCTGCTCTAGAGTCTAAGTCTGGAAGCTCTGGGTTTTGTTACTCAGAAACGCGCGCGCCAGAGTTAGCGCCAGAAAGCAGCTGAAAACTGACAATGACTGATTAGGAATGAAGAATGAACAACAATGGGAGACCCCTCCAAGTTCTAGCCCCCCCCC
>SZWC01015113.1:36039-63539 GCA_023375785.1 Penium margaritaceum
GTCAGCTGCCCCCTCAGTCTGCTGCTCTAGAGTCTAAGTCTGGAAGCTCTGGGTTTTGTTACTCAGAAACGCGCGCGCCAGAGTTAGCGCCAGAAAGCAGCTGAAAACTGACAATGACTGATTAGGAATGAAGAATGAACAACAATGGGAGACCCCTCCAAGTTCTAGGCCCCCCCCCAGCTCTGTAGAGCTTGTTACTTAGTTCAACAGCCAATCAGAAAATAGCTCAGTTCAGGCTGGCAGGTTTTCTCGGTGAGGCCTGCCAGGCAGCCGACAGCCCAAAACCCGGGCGTCGTCCGTTTTGCCTGAAAACTGGACCATACCATAATACCGCCGCTGCAAACGCAGCCGTGCGGTCAGAATCTGCTAGAAAAATAGTAGCGAGGAGTTATGGCAGCCTAAACACAGATAGTGCCTACAACGGTTTGTGCTGCCAAACAGGGCCATGCAACATGCAACTGGGACCCTAGGTAGTGCATGACGACGCAGACGCAATGGGACGCGCTGGACGCATGCAAGCAGCAAATGCGGTATCAATGACCGCCGACAGCGCGACCGCCGAGGAGGCCTGCCGATGGAGCTTAGCGCGTCGCCTGAGAGAGGAGGCTCCAGCGAACTGCGAGAAGACCTCAGCGTACGTCGGCTCCACCGGTCGACACTCCATCAGCGTCGCGTCTCGCCGTCAGTCATCTGCACGTCGATGTACACAAGCCGGGAGGACACAACAGAGCACAATGAGAGATATGCAAAAACCAACAGCCGGTCCACGAAGCGTCTCGAAGCGGAGATCGTTGCCGACGACAGTCCGCTGTCAGCTCTGAAGGCGAAAGTGCACGCTCTCGCGCTGCCGCCGCACTAAGAAGTCGTCGGCTATGAAGCTGCGGCTGCTGCGGCCGTGGTAAGAAGATTATCCTCCTTTTTTATGTTGTGCCAAATTTTTTATTAGTGTTTTTCCTTGCCCACGGCCACCCTCGTCCTTTTTTTCTTTTGCCCTCACCCTCCACCCCCTGTTTCTTTTCTAGGTCTCCCCTCTGCTCGCCTTAGGCCCTCGCCCTTTTGTGGTTGTTTTGTCTCCTTTTTCTTTTTTTTTCTTCACTCGGTTTCAGGCGTACCCCTTTTCTTATTTTTGGTAACTCGTCCCCCCCAGTTTTCTCTATTGTCCAGAAAATGGGCGAATGGAGAAAATAAGGAGGGTGGAAGGAGGAGGGGGGGTGTCCGGCTTGTCCGGCCCTCCCTCCTGTGCACGCTCGCTCGCTCGCTCGTTGAGCGAGGGAGTGAGCAAGAGCGTGTGGGGGGGAGGAGGGAGCGAGGGGGGGGGGGGTCCTGGCCGCTCCTCTGACCCGGCCCCTCCGTCAGTCGACCGACGGGGCCGACGAGGCCGAGGGGGCCCACGAGGCCGATGGGGCCCCTCGGAGGGGCTCGGCGGGGCCCTCGGAGGGCCCCCCTGAGAAGGGAAGGGAGGGGGGGTGCGAACGGGGTCGACAGGCCCCCTCAGAGCCCCCCCCCCCTCATAGGAGGGCTGCGAGGCCCTCCTCGCAGCGGCAGCAGCAGCTGCAGCGGCAGGTGCGGCTGTTGCGGTTGTTGCTACTGCTGTTGCTTCTGCTGCTGCTGCTGCTTCTGCTGCTACTGTTGTTGCTTCTGTTGCTGCTACTACTGCTCAACGCGGCAGCTGTTGCTGCTTGCTGCTGCCGCCACGGCTGCTGCTGCTGCATGCTGCTGCTGCTGCACGCTGCTGCTGCTGCCGTCGCTGGTGCACGCTGTTGCTGCTACCGCCGCTGCTGTAGTGGCTGCTGCTGCTGCTGCAGATGCTTTTGCCGCTGTTGCTGCTGCTGCTATAGCGGCTGATGCGATGCTTCAGCCGCTTTCGCAGCTGCTGCTCTTGCACGCTGCAACTGCTGCTGCCGTCGCTCCTGCTGCTACCGCCGCTCCTGTGGCTGCTGCTACTGTTGCTTTTGTTGTTGTCGTCGCAGTCCTAGTGCTACTATGCACGGCTCACCGCCCCTGTGGCGTTCGCGTGCATTCGCTTCGCGCTCCCTCATGCTGCTGCCGGCGTGGCGCCACGTGGGGTGTTCTCTTTGCGTTCTGCCCACTGCTGCTGCTTATGCTGCTCACACGCCCCCCTGCGCTTTGATACCAAATTGGAAATAATTTTAAGGCATGCAGGCCCATGCAAAAACGAACATGAGCTCTGTATCTGAGTGCGATGCTAGACGGCAAGAATTTGGCAAAGTCTGGAACGCTAAATATAAAGAACAAGGAGAGTTTACAAATGAGCCCCTAGCGGGCTTATATAGGGGCGCCGACAGCTAACCGCACTGGGCCCCGTCACCCCTGCTGAACCCAAATGAGTCAACAGGGACAACACACTACATACACCACGAGAGTAAGAAAGGTGGTCTCCTCGAGGCACCGGAACAACTCTCCGAGTGCCCGGGTCTCGACCACCGAGAAAATATGAGCAGTGTCAAAACATCTCGGAATCAACGTCCAGACATCACAGACGGCTTTCCGAACATCGGAAGCCCCACAATAGCCATCGTGTCTCCTCATGGCACCGGTACAGTCAACCGGGTGCGCAGGTCTGAACCCGCCGAGAAAACTCTCCTACCTCTTGACAAGCCCACATGGCTGCCAGAACGCATCGACCGCGTCTCGCCGGCACTCTCGCAGGTGCTGGAGAAGTCTCGGTGCAGCTCGGAGGCCCGTCGTGTCATCACGCCCTCCTCTGTCATATACCCCGAATTTGGGTATATCGGTAAACTAGCAGTGTCGGTCGTGAGGGGTGGAAGCCACACAAACCAACACATTATCTCAGATTGAGCATTGAGCGAGAGAGAGTTCCCTCGCTGCTTGCTCGTCTCTCCTCGCCTCACACTCACCACTTATGTTCCATATGACTCACGTTCCACCGCGTGAAAGACCTTGACTCTGCGTTGTGCAAACTATGGCATTCTGACGTTGTTAAGGATTCCTCCTATTGTAGTTCACACACCTCACTGCCTCATTCCTTGATCCCTATTTCGCCTAGACCTGCGGTTTTCCATTTGAAAAGGCCCTGATATCTTTGACCGCTTTTAGGAATGGTCTAGTGTGGTGTTGAGAATTTCATAAGGTGATCTGATACTGTTTGGTCGACTTCCCAACAATAGTGAACTTCTCGATAAATGCGCCTCGTATTGTTGAAGCCCTCCGACTCCTCGGCGGGGCTTCTTGTAGCAACCACTCATGGCAGGAACTCGAACGCGTTTCTCGGCTCATTTTTATTATCATCATTTTGTTTGTATTCTTGACTTGTTCGGCACCTTTCATCGAAGTACACTTACTACTTAGTAGAAATGATCCATTCAATGTAATTCTCAAATCTTATAATTATTCAGACCTCTTCCTTGTGAGCCACCTACTTTCCGCTCTGTGTAACACGGGAGGTGATTACAGTGCTAGAAATAGTGTTATGGGCGGTGGGTATGTTAATAACTCTGCACAGAAGGTGGATATGTATATACAGCCAGATCTCAAAGCTGGAATTCGGAAAGGTTCGGAATTTTATGTTCAGAAATAAGATTAGTCCAGAGCCTCATTGATCTTTCCAATATCTTTTCGTGACGAATGGCAACAGCTTGGTAGATACTTTGCGGAGCGCAGGTGTCATTATGGCAAAACGACAACGGGTATGAAGCTCTGGGCACTCTATGTTAAACATCTACCTCGTGATTTGGTCTTAAGTCCGTTGTAGATAATCCAAAACTATTGGCAGTTTTCGCGAGTTGGAAAATGTTAAAGAAGAGACGTAAAGCATAAGAGGTTTTCCCGTAGTCTTCACTTTCGCTCCATGTAAAACTATTCTTGTCCATCCTGGGCGTTCGTGAAGGTTCCCTCCGTAAACAAAATGCTGCAGACATGCCGGTCCATCCTGCACGAGGTTGCTCATGCTGCTGTCTGTGCATGGTCGTTCCGCCGAAGTCAGCTCATCCCACTGATTCCTTATCGGGTCGTCATGGCCATATGCTGACGAATACATTTCTCAGCCATGTACAAATTACTCTGATCTCATAAGACGTTTGATATTGAGAGATGACCATCAAGAGACAGCGAAGTCTCGCAACAGCAAAGAAACCTGTTTGACTTCGTAACAGAGGGATCCCTGAGCTACGACGCTTTCGCCCTATTGTGCATTGCTGAGGTAAAAATCATCGTTTGTCGTTTTCGAATTTCCAATCATTTTACTGTATCCGCAATCTTCGGAGCATCGCTGTCCACTTCATGACAAAATGAGAAAGGAGGCCAGTACGTTCTGAATCTAGGAAGTTCGTCTGTATCGAAATCATATTTAGCCGGAAGCCTCCAGCATTCCAGCTCAGGAAGATAGTGATGCTTTACACGATCGAGGATGTGCGAGCAATGCAGCTGGAAAAACCATTCAATAACGAGGCATCTTTCTGGAGAATCCCACTCGCGTAGAGCAGAGATGGGATCATGCTCTTAAAATCCGGACACTTCTTCAACCCTCGCACAACAAACTGAATGCTAGGAATTTGAAGCTCGTCCACTTTCTAACACAGAAACATAATGCAAAAATGTCAAGCCATCACCAAACTTTGAAATTCAACATTTAATGGTCCAAATAAACTCACAAGAAGGTCAATCCAGATATAAAGGAATATGAATACATCCATCGTTGAAATGAGAGATTGATACAGATAATAAGTAAGATAAGCAAGTCCAAGTCTTGATCTAGGAGTTCCTATCCAATGAACTATCTAGACCATTGCAATATAAGATGAACGAGTCGGTCTACATGATCCTCCTACTAAACAGACGGAATTTTAACGAAAAAGTGATGCAAAATGTGATTAGACCAAAAATCTGAATTCATCATGACTATCTTGCATATTTTTGTAGAATTTATATTGAAAATTAAAAAGTATGCCAGGAAAACTGAATGATTGTTATCCGATCATAGTGCACATAATACATCAACATCCTCAAACCCAAATAAAATCTTATACGGTAAAAACCAGGATCATAAGTTCTTGTTTTAAGTTTTTCCCTAGGGAGCCACTGTCATCAAAAGTGGACCACTAGCAATGTTGTTTACAACCACGTTATTCAATAATGACACTTGGCAATGTGGAGGAAACCATTTTCACAAGAAGAACTATGAATCGAGTACGAATTGTGCAGTACTTCTACACATTACACTACAACTTAAAAAATGTCTCTCACACCAAAGGAAGCATTTCTTATGAGTCCAAGATAGTTTTCACTGTTTTTTTAATTAGAGGTAATGTCTTTAAAGTTAACCTTACATTTAGTGACCAAGTCCAAGCTCACTCCACAAGAAGATACCTCAAGGAGAAAATAATGTTTTCCGCTGAAAAGCAGCCTTTAAAGCATTTGATAATGTTGCATCTGATAATCAAAAACGTTTTTTCAATGAAAAATCAAACAACATTTTCAATTCATGAGTGAAGAAAATAACAATGATGTTATCGTGAGAAGGGTTTTATTCAATTCATTGTCACTTGAATGCTTCTTTATTATTAAATAAACATGGCTATTACAGTATATTCATGCAAAATGAAATGATGATACCATAACTCATGATGATGACTATGATTGAACGAGTAAATAACTTTCAACATTCTTACTCACATCAATCAAAGAGATATGTTGAAGTTATCTTTCATGAATAAATAATTGTTAAAAACAATGATGGTTGTAAGAGTAAAATCATAATTTTAAAATACCATGGTACATGGTAAACGAATAACACATGATGTAAATGATGTTGAACTTGAGAAATACAATGGAAAACCAATAACGTAAAAACAACACCCATGTTATGGACCTATGTTGAACATACTTTCAAAAAACATAATTGGCTATAAGTTAGATAATAATGTTAATTATATTGGTTAAACACGGTTGAAATTTCTTACATACCCTTGAAATACATATTGTAAGTTTCATGTAACAACATGGCAAAAAAAAAGTAAAAATCTCTTTAGTCCTTCAGATGAACACAAATTTCAGTTTTTTGTTCAAGAGAAAAATAAAGGACATGAACATATCATAATGAACAATCAATCGTGGCATGTGCCATGGAAAAAACATGATGAGGAACAAAACCAAGGTGTTGTATCGGCACGACATGGTATGTGAAACCAAATGACAATTTCTACCAATTCCACTTTCCTCATGCATTTTATGCCTTTTTAGCACGTGTATCCCATGTATTATAGGCATACACAATGCTATACATGTGGCATATTCTTGTACATTCTGTCATACACAACAAAGGAATATCTCCCAATCATTTCAAACATTGATCCATGTGTCCTCCGCTCCAAACACCAAGAATAAAATGGATCAATTCTCATATGAAAGTAAACACAAGAAGTAATGAACAAGCAAGACTTGATGTATTGTCCATCACGTGCATTTTAACATTCAAAATGAATCGTCACATTCAGAGCAAGAAAGATATGATTGATTATTGATACCATAAACTATGGTGAATGATACATTTTTTCAACACAAGTCAATACATACATGAATACATCCTAAAAAAATAATGACATTTTAACAATACAATACATCTCTAAATTAATATAGATTAAATAAACAAATCAACATGTAGTATTTTATATTCATTGTTTTTCTTGGTTTTGGCATGTAACATCTTTCAAACTGGTTCATAAACATGACACCAAAGGAATCGAGCTTCTATTTTCCCTTCCCCTTCATGTGACGATGTTATCTTTGTATGGGCCGTCGACAAGTTTGTCCTCGTATAACTTCCATTTTCCCTTTCCCTCCACTTCGTACATCCCAAAGTTTTTTTGATCCATTCGAGATTATTGCATCTCACTAGTTTTCATAAGGTACAAATTCAATATTTGGCAGCCTTCAATGGTCATGAGAAGAACATGGGTCAAACGTGACATTACTAAGGTTGGATACAGTGTAATTCATATCCAATTTTTCATAGGTAAACTATGGAATAACTAAGGTGCCAAGTGGACAAGGTGAAGATACCTCTTACCTTACATGGTTGGAAGGGCCAATCCATTGTAATTTCTAGTGGACCCTTTTCAACTTCACTTCCTTATTCTATGATTTGTATCATTCCAATGATCATTGTATACTACTTTTGCTAATCACATTATTTTGTATCACATGGAGATTCTCCTTTGGACTTAACTTCCAATTTCGTACCTTTTGAATTGGCATCCGAGTCATGTGGCAGGTTTTGCTTTCACTCATTTTTATATGGGCACACATATTTGTCAATGTAATTAAAACCATCAACGATGTTGACTATCTTTTTTTAACAAAGTAAGAAATATTCTGTGCCATTTTCTTGTCATGAAATCCTTGTATCAGTTTTCTACTATCCAAGCACTTCCTCATGGCCACTAAGAAAAAGAATTCATGAATGATTCAAGGCCCATTCCTCCTTGTGGCGTCTTCTCCTTTGCAAGTTTTGGTGACATGCTCCTTCCTTGACACACGAGTGTTCACATTACCACCGAATTTGACTATGCTCTACTAACTTATCTTGTGAAGAAAGGAACTTCATACACATTTGCTGCCCCTCCACGACCACTCTTCTTACACGTTGCGCCATTCTCTCTCATCTTTCTCCCCTTCCCTCTTCAGTCTTGAAATTCCCCTCTTGTGCCCAACATATTCATACTTGTCTCTTCGCCCACTCAATATTCTACATTTGGCCCCTTCCATCTATCCATTGTTTTCCTCCATCAAGTTTCTTCTCCCTCCCTCTCAATTCTTACTCTTCGCCCAACCCCTTGTCTTTTCTCATTCCCCTTTTGTTTCCATTTACCTTCAAATTTCTAACATTGTATGAAATCTCTTTTTTTCCCTATCTACATTTGCCTCTCTCCATCTCTTGATCTCTCCCTCATTCAATACATTTCCTGAACACAGTGTTCCTCTATCTCCCTGTATAAACCCAATTCTATATAACTACATTCCCCCTTACTCGTACGCCCTCCTAAACCCTTCCTCTATCGTGTTGTTTCCCATCTCCATGCCTATCCCAACCTTTTACATCCTCCATTTCTCCTCTCTCTTTACCTTTCCCCAACCCCATCCATTTGATCCACCCCAAAACCTCCCTCCATCCACCTCCTAACCCCTCTTGAACTCACTTTTTCCCCTCACCACCTTTCCATCCCTTTGAACAACCCATTCCCCTTTTGTGGTAACCTTTCCCTACGCCCATCATTTTCACCCCCACCTAGCCCTCTCCATCCCTTCACACACCCCGCCTTGTTCAACTGTTATGTTATTTGTACCAAATCCTTCTCCACTTCTTCTTACTCTGATTTCATCGTTTCCTCCTTCATTTTGCCTCTTTCCATGATGTTTTAGTGCCGTTTTCCTTCTTCCTATTCTCCTCTCCTCTCGGTACTTCCTTTCTCCAATGAAGATCTTATCCAAACCATTTTTTCTTCTCATATACATGAATTCTTCTCATTTTTCTTCGACCCTCTATAGATGTAGTTTTTGTCTCTATCCCTTCTAAATTAGATCCATGCCTCAACCCACCCCATCCCCCCCCTTTACTTCTCTCTAAGCCCATTCTCTTTACCTGCCTCTCTCAATTCCTCTTTCTCTCTCTCTCTCTCTCTCTCTCTCTATCTCTCTATCTCTCTCTCTCTCTCTCTCTCTCTCTCTCTCTTTCTCTCTATATCTCTCTCTTTTCCCCCATCCCTCACTCTTTATCCATGTATTTTGCTTCTTGCCCTTCCCTCTCATTCTTTCCTTGTCATTCCTCCCACGGTCTCCTCCTTCCTTTCCCTTTCTCTTGCTTTACAATCATTCTAATCTTCCTTGATATTGATCCATCCACTAGTAAGTACCTTCCAAACTCCTCATTTCCTAAAATTTCATTATCATTCCTTACCTCTATCTCGGAAGACCCTCTCACGCCTTTCCTTTCCTCTCTATTGTCTTTCTTTCTCTCATGTTTCTTTCTCCTCCATTAAATTTTCTCTTTCTCATCTTCCTTTTCCTCCTCCCACTTGTTCTTAAATCCTTTCCTGCATACATTTCATCTGTCTATCTACCCATTCATTTTTCCCACCCCGCTTTGTTCCTTTCTCATTTTCTACTTCCCTTTGTTCTTAATTTCATCCTTCCTTTTGGCCTCACATCAGACCACTCTTCCTCTTTTGTCACCTTTTCACTCCCTGATTTTCATCTTCTCCCTTTCTTGATTTCTCTCTTGATTCTTTACCTCACCCCTCTCTCTTTTCTTTGATCCATTAAATCCGCTTTTCTTCATGAGTGACCCTTCCTCCAATGCTCATTCCATGCCATCCTTTTTCCCTTCCTCCCTCCATTGTACATTTACCCTCTTTGACTTTCCCTTGCTCTCATGCTGTAACCCCTTTTCCCTTTCCAACACTTGTCTCCACTTACTACCTTTCCCACTCCATAATGTTTTTTCATCATCTTTCATGAACCCATTCCTCCCTTCATGGATCTCATATTCGTTATCATTTTTTCTTCTTCCTTTATGTTCATTTCATTATGATGAATTTTATCACTTTCACGTATGTCTCCATCATCATTTCCCCTTTCAATTTCCATCACTCTCCTTTCATCAATGCCATCATCATGATCTCTTCCCTCGTTGTTGACATATTCAACATCATTAACATCATTATCGTCATCATTTTCACCATGTTCACAATCATTATTATTTATATCTTCTCATGTGTATTTTAACCTTTGTAGAATTTGTGATTCCTGTGACTTCTATGGAGAATGACCGTTAGAACCATTGTTGGGAGGCGCATGGCTATCAATGTGCGAAATTGGACCATCCTCACCTCAGCCTTAAAGCATCACCTTTCCTTCTCCTTTTCCCCATACCTTTTTATTCTAATTCTTTCACCTTCCTTTCTCCCTGATTCATGTCCTTTTTTCCCTCTTTTGCAACATCTCTTTCCCCCTTAGTTTCAATATTAAACCCACTCTTTCACTTCTTTTATCCCTCAACCTTCATTGAAATACTCAAACATTCACTTTTGCCCTTCCCCTCCATCTCCATCTTTCTCTTCCTCAATTTCCTCTCAACTCACATCTTTTTTCTTCCTTTATCCCTCAACCTCTCCATTTTGTATGTATTACGTGCATCAAATACAATTCATGACAATTTTTATGTTTTGATCCCTTATGGTTCCCTTCAATGTTCCGTAATAATCTCTTGTGTCCATATCTTGTTGTAGTCTCTACCCTTGCCTTCATTCCTTTTGCAACTCAGGTTGGCAGCCCTGTTATGCTCTTGCATTATAATTCCCACTATCTATACTTGTGGTAATAAATGTGCTCAATGATGTTGCTCATCTACATGACGTTTCCTTGCGCCAAATCCATCTTTTAGCACTTTTCTAACAACCCCCCATGCCATTTTGGTTATCATATCTTTCCCCTTTTTGTCCTCTCCTCAACCCTCAACATTCCTACTGACGCCTCTAGTTTCATTATACACCACCTGAATGAAGATTCTCTTCTCCTACCCTCTCGCACCAAATACCTCGTTTCTTTTCTCATGAATTTCCCTCTTATACACATCTCTGCCCTTGTTCTCATCCCCAGCCTCACTCCTCCCCACAACAAGTCCGTCCTCATCCCACCTTGAAAGAACCACCACGACCTTCCCACGTATCCTTCTTCTTGATTTTCCCCCTTGCTTCCTACCCTTGTCTCATTTCAACCCACCCTCCACTCCTCATTCCTTTGTAGCATGCTCTTCATTCTCTTCTTTTCCTCTATCACCTATCTTTTTGCTTCTTATGTGCAAATCATGACATATGAATCAAAATGGAATCAGAAATTTCTTTGTTGTCTGTGCTTTCCTCCTTGCTTTGCCATTATGTCCAAACGTTTTCTTCAATCGTCTAAACTTGCACCTATTTCTCTCTTGACTCCTCCATTCCTCTGATCACCGTCAATGTTCCTCATGGACTCATTATTCTTGTTTCTTACTATCATTCCCTCCTTGCTAATGACAATCTTTTTTTATGCAATTTCCACCCTGTTTCACCTATCTCCTTTGAATGGTTGTGGTTAGCATTTGGATTAAAACTTAAACAAGAAGACACATCGGTTTGGGAGGAAAATTTTGAATTTATTCTGAAGTTTTATTATTCATGCATTCATTACTATGTGAAAACCAATCGGCTTTCTAGCAACCATTGTTCTGAATCTCTCTTCTCTCGTTTATCCTCTTTGCTGTAATATTAAGGAAAAGTGTACAATGCATTGTAGGAAGCTAACGTTGGTCATGGTAATGACATGGGTGACAAGGTACTTTGCATGGAATGGATAACGCCCCATATTTGTGAATCCATAGACAAAGGTGTCGTCAAGAATAAACCATTTCATGCTCGACTAGGTGATCGTTGCAAGGGTAATTTGGCCAAATAGCTGACTCCTCAGATCTCATTTTCCGATTCTTTCAATGTTCAATTTCTGATTTCTAAATTCTATTGATTTTTATAACTACTGTATTCATCTTTGGATTGAATTCCGGCAAACATGTAATGCAATCATCCACCGGAAGTGCAAACTAGTTATTACACATCCTTGGTTCACACGAGTCAATTGTTTTTGGTACATATCGCTTTCTGTCTTACACCATAAGATGTTTTTAGTAGTGATCTTCATTTGGTTTCTATGAAATGAATGATAGGTATGATGGAATTGTTTTAGCATTGCAAAAGCTAAAAAAATGTACGTGTTTATTTGGATGTATACATTGAAATGTGCATAAGAACATTAAAAAGTATTCAACGTTATGATTTATAGTGTGCTTTTGTGTTATACAGTGGAATATAGTATATTTTCATCCCTGATGCATAACGTTTTTAAAAGAGAAAAAGATTATGCATTGAAAAAATATTAAAAGGACTGATTTTTGAGCAATTGATAAAAATACTCATTCAACCCTAATTGGACATGACAAAGCCTTGTGGGGAATTGCATCCATAATCTATTCATCCCTGATGTATACAAATACAACAAATTGTAAGAATGTACTATCATTATCATTCAGAAAATGCATAGAAATGTTTCTATGGATTTCAAAAAAGCATGTACATTACAGGAAAAAGTGGGAATGTCCAAAAAGATTAACATCTCATGGAAAAGGGATGATTTTTTGTGATATGACTACTTGGATCTAAAGTTTGACACAAGGTTACTCCCACCTTTCATCCTTCCTCTTTCATGCTATATCGCATTCTCAGAATGGTAAAACCTCGATTATTGAATATCCATGTTTTTGGTGGATGGCAATTTCATTATTGACCATTGATGAACGCCAATGATCAATTCATATATTTTTCAAGACAGAATTTATTCAAAGTTTTGAGAGTAATGGACTAGAAGTTATCAAACAATCTTATCAAGAAAATCATTCACCTGAAATACATCAATTGCCCAAGACTAGAGATGAGGCAAAATGTCAAGTCTACCATTTAGATGTAATTTATCTTATGGTTATCTTTTTTAATGTGGGTTTTGTGTGTCTTCTTCAACCAATAAGGCTAGAAAATTATACCTTTTTTACTGTGGGTTTAATCTCTTTTTCATTGTGGTTTTTTTCTTGGTGAAGTTTTTTCTCTCGTCTTTGTATGGTGTTCAAGGAGCTGGATTGCATGGGATGATCTAATCATCCTCATCAGGATTTTGACTTTTTCATCCATCAGATCTAGCCATTAGTTTGGAATATCTGTTTGGGAATGAAAGTGGGAGCGGGTTTTCATTTTCAAGGAATTTGATTACGACACATTTGGGACATTAAACTGTGTACTCATCATAACAAACAAGTGTATTCAAAATAAGAAGATAAACTTTTTGCAAGTGTTTAACATTGCTTGGGATGAGTATGCACGAGGAACACAGCTACAAGGTGTTTTATCTTAATGGAAGTACAAACAACCTGCAATTATCATGTATATCAACATGTGAAACTACCATTTTAAAGAGATTATTGTGCTCCCAGTACTTCATCTTCCACTAAGGTAAAGACAGACATCAAATTAAAACAGAAAAGTCTTTATAATGACAGGTTTCTTAACCAGTACATGTAATCTCATCTTTCCTGATTTGTTGAAATTGTGGCATTATGTTGGCCACACCTTTATGGCCCTTATGTACATGGAATCAGAGGGGTTTGTATGCACAATGGAAAAGCCATAAACGAACATAGGAATGTCTCCAAGGATCTTCAAATAAAATTCAGCGAGTAGTTGAAGTATGAGAAAGGTCACACTTATACCTTGAAGCTCAAAAGGAACAAATCAATAGATAGTGACTAAGATTTACATTCTTCATGTACATATCTACTAATTTTTGTATGAAACACAAGAATAATTTTCCTACCAATGTACGCTTACCTTGGTAAGTGTGCATATTCATTGAGTGCACTTTAATCAGTCGGGTTTGGTGTTTTGTGAATTTCAAAAATCACCAAATCATATTTTTTTAATGCACAATTTGTATATACTGCATGGTAGTTATGATTAAAATGAACTTTGAAATCTTCATTTTGATAAATCTTTGGCATCACACTACATTAACACTAAGGTAGGATAAGAAAACATGACATGCATGCATCGTTAAACGAAACCCATTTTGAAAGATACAAAGTGATTTGGTTTAGATCCCTTGCCGATCTTAAGGGCTTGTCAAGGCTATTATCGTCAACCACATGAAGTAAAGCATGCTGTTCTTATTTCACATATATGAGAAGCCAAAATGGTTGAGGGTGGAAATGGCATAGCATGATTATACAAGACTTAAAATAACGTTGAAAAAATATCACCACACTCTAGACGAGCATGACACAATTTTTTTCAAATATCCTCAACAAGATCAAGAAAGATCCATAGTCCATATTAGTTTATGTTTTGAAAGTTGATTAAACTACACCAACCACTTAGTGTTTAAGTAAACTCCAAATTGAAATTAAAACAAAGGAAATATTAGAGGAAATGGATTACTTGTGAATGGAGGAGGAGGATAAGGGGTTGGAGGATGTTTATGTGGAAGAGGGCGACAAGAACAAGGAGGAATAAAGGAGGATATAGGGAATGATTAGGAAGAAAGTTATGAGAAAACAGAAGATAATACAAATTAGGGAAGATCATAGAGTTGAATGTTCAGGATTTGAAGGATGGGATGCACGAGATAAAGAAGATAAGGAGGAGGGGAAGGAGAAAAGGTTAGATGAAGATGTTTGAGGATGAGTAGGAGCATGAGGAAGGGGAGGAAAGACTAAGAAGAAGGTTGAGGGGGAAGTGAGCAATTAGGAGGATAAGGAATGGGAGTAGAGGTGGATTACAGTGAGAAGGATGGGTTAAAGGAAGCTCGTTGACTCGGTGGACATCTACGTGATTTAAGATTATAAACTGCAAATGGAGAGAAGAAAGAATGAAATCCAAGAGAATATGAAAGCTACCCTCGCTTCTCGAGCACAACCATATATGTGGCAACCTCTCTTGGTTAGTGTAGACTAGCATGCATCTCCTCTTTTTGGCCAAGTGTGCCTTACACCAACCACAAACTTTGGTGACAAGGCCATTACCAGATACTCGTTAAGGAAGAAGCTGCACTTGACACATCCATGACTTCATGAGGCACGTACTCATTTCCCACGATGACTTCGTGCAAGGCAAAGTGATAGCTATCACAGAGTTGCATAAGTTCCTTATCAGCATGCAAGCCAAGATGTTAAAGGTTTGAGAAGAAAAACACATACGTCAATCAAGAGCTCTCAAAGTGTTTAATGTGAACACAAAAGGTAATAGCCATCGCAAGTGGAAATGTGGTGAGCATCCCACTCATGTTGATTTCAAATCCATTTGACTCATTGTGGAAGGATAGACCTACTCCACATGCTTGGATACTTGAACTAGAGTTGTTCTTCACTCCCATTAACGTGGATTCCATTAGGTTTGAGGCATGCCGTGACTTTGCCATGAATCTTTTTAGAGGGGCTTCATTAGTTTGGTGAGCCAATGTGATGTTGTTGAATCGACATGGAATTGGAGCAACAATGGTTTCTTGCATTAGAGCCGCAACCATAATCTCAACTCCACAGCCCAAACTTGTACATGTGGCAATCCTCCCCATGAATGGCTGACAAAGTGTAAGGAGTTCACAGATTTTTCCAGGAAGTGATTCACAATAAGTGAGGTGAGGAACAATGTGTGTGTCAATGTTTGTTGCATTTCATAAAATGGCTGTGTTACTCATTACACTAATAGGTTTTGTGAGATCATTGCCAACCATGGCTACGACTCACATGGATGATGCTTCCACTAGAGCATACGCTTCAAGAATGAATCCCGTGCTATGATAGTGATGCATGACCTTGATGAATACATGCTTATGTTGATCAAAGTAGAATAACAGCAGGTTTGTGAATGCAATAAGCTCATGCATATTACTGAAATTCTTTTGGTGGTGGTTGCTACAAGCTGGCCTTGAGCGACGACACGCCCATGGATGATTAACCATTGCAACAACACAATTCCTATGTTTGTTGCAAGCTTGGCCACATGGCGCGTGATTATTGGAGTCTATAGAAGGGCAACAATAAGGGTAAGAATCAAGGTAAGGCGACCCAACCCATGAAGGAAGTAGAGAAAAAAACTAGTGGAGACGAGAAAGGAGAAGAGGAAGGAGAAAACGACTCCTTTAAGCGCATGCCACCTCTTGAACGCCCACTTAAACTCCTTTTGGAAATTAAGGAAGGTTTTAAGGTCAAGTCATGGAATTGAGGGTATGAGGAGGAGCAACCCCGAATTCTCTAGGATGTCAAGGTTTAAGGGCAAGATGTAGAGTCTCCTAGATGATGAAAGGAGCCATATTTTTATAACCATGGATTATGCTAAAAAATGGGGCCTTAAGCTAAGGAATCAGGGGATCACCAACAAAGTAGACAAAACAATCAAGGTGGTTTACATGCCCCATTCCCACTCCATTTTCATGGGGAAGGCTTACATGATACAATATACCACATGTGCTCAAAGAAGGATAATGATGTAATCCTCGGTCATGACTCCCTTCATAAGAACAACCCTGCCATAGATTTAGAGGCTTACATTGTGTCAATTAAGTTCAAGGACAAGGAACATCCCTTGCCTCTAGGGTCTAAGGAAGATTTTCATAATGAGGATACTTTAAAGGGGGAAGTATCATAGCAATCGGTCCATTTCAAAGAGGAATATATGCCTAAGATGCTGAACTTGGTGCATCTAAAGCATGCAATTAAAAAGGAGTAGATTTGTTCAATCTTCATGCAAGGCGTGGATGAATGCTTCAATGAACCAACGCAATTGGCGCTTGCTATGTCCCATGGAGTGACTAGAAAGAAGTCGCTAGGATCAAGTTTTCTGCGTTGATCATGGGGCTTCAAAAGATTTGTAAGGAATTCAAGGATGTGTTTTTTGTCACCCTCCAAGTGGGTCTGCCACCAAAGTTGAATGTGGACCATCTCATCAACATCAAACCTTGATCATGCATGTCTATTCTTACATCGTACTTTCTGAGGGGTGGATTGGTACAAGGATTCAAGAAGGAGCTGAACGAGATGATGGACTACGACTTCACCTCCATGTACACATGCTGTAATTTCTCTTATCATGTAGGAAAAGATAACTAATATGTGCATGAGCATGAAGTAATAGGTGTTAAACAATTTTATAATCAAGAATTGGTTTTTGCCTCCTCAAACCAAGGTGATTTTTGAATAGGACTTTGTAACTCTCTTTTCTATAAAACATTGACCTTAAATCACACCTCCACGCTATCTGTATCATAGTTGATGATGTCGAAAAGACATCATATTGCATTTTCCATGGTCAATACTAGTTTTTTGTGATGCCTTTAAGGTTAACAAACATCCTATCCAACTTCATAGCAATGATAAACAACATCTTCAACTCGTTCTTGTTGGAAAAGCAAAGGGATCATGTGAAGAAGGTCCTCAGAATTCTCAACAAGAATTGTTATTCCAAGCTCACTTACTGTGAGTTCATGGTAGGAAACTTTGAATTTCTTTGACACACAATTGGCAATAAAAACATCTATATGGACTAACACACAGTATCAACCTTGCAAGAGTGGACTAATGTTTGTTGTGTAAATGATGTGCAAGTTATCCTTGGTTTTAACAAAATCTACCACAAATTCATCCTTGGCTAAACTTGAGTTCCGACACCACATTCAAACCTCATTCGGAAGATTTTTGTGTTGATTTTTGACGTAAGAAAACAACAAGCCTTAGGGAATCTGAAAGGGCTCTGCCCTTTGTGCCGAATTTGTATTTGGTTGTTGTTGACCGGGATTTTGAAATGGCAACACGTTCATGGGAATTCACCATTTGTAGGATCCTTATGTATGACTTTGGCAATGGGCCGTAGTTGGTGGTCAATGACTAGTCCAAATTGTATGCAAAAGAGCTTAACTTTGCCATTTATGAGAAGGAAATGCTTATTGTGGTTGCATCATTTAAGAACATGCGATGCTATCTCAAGGCACACAAATCCATATTCAACCTGGCCACCATGTGTTGGAGTTTTTCAAGGCATGGTCGAGCCTTGGTTGGCGGTAAGAGCGTGTGTGAATTATCTCAAGTCACACTCTCAATACAAGAATGCTTACTCAACCGACAGACTCTTAAGGCAACCAAGCCTCATGATTTCTGTCATGTGTCTTACCATTCATTGGTCAATTAGTTTTCATCCCCAAAGAGACAGATAGATGGATAAAACAAACTAGAGGCTTAAGTAGTACTTACATAGTTAGTGATTCAGACAAGACATCATGGAAAAAGAAATTGTAAGTCAATGAATAGGCATACAGATCTGCCATGTCCATCTCCACTGGTAGGGAACCATTCGATGTCATGAACAAGACATTAACTAACACACCCTTTAGTTTTCATGCTAGAAGGAACTTTCTTGTGGTGAAGTTTACTATTCATAACTTGAAGCAGATATGGGTGGCAATGCGACATGCATTATCCAATGTGCAATAGCAACAAAAATTGCAAACAAGCCACTGACGTACAGAAGCAAGGGTCAAGGTAATGAATTGTATGCTTCTCAATAGCACACAAGTCAAGCCTTACGAGCTATAATCGGAAAAATTGAATCTTAAATGGCTTGGTACATTGGAGGAGCTCAAAATGCGGATGCTCGTGGTGATGCAACTGAATCTTCACCTCCCATGCTATTCCATGACGTATTTCCCATCCCCAAACTGAAACTCTACCATGATCTGGCTAGGTATTTTGTTTCTTCTTTTGCAAGCCTCCATCTACAATGATGATTGAGGGTGAACAGACTTTGAGGTGTAGGCTATCCTTTCCTATTGTTTATATGGCTGCTAATGGGTGTATGTAGTCAACTAGAAGAGTTATGCTTTAATCCGCAACTCATGGTAGCCATTCCACTCCTTTAATGTCTACAGGGTGAATGTTGTCCTTTGCCAGTACCAAGAGAATGCCAAGATGTCTCACTCATAAAGGGGGGAAGTGTAAATTGCTAAATGTAAATACCAATAATTATGGCTGGAGGTTTCTTTGAATTTGCACTTTGACTATAGACTAAAATCTATAGATTAATGGTGAGAAACCGACCAATGAACGGGAACAATCATGCAAGAATTCAGGAGGCCATTCCTTTCCAAAGGTTGGTTCATCTAAGGGGAGAACATGTGATGGGAAGTCATTCCTTCGTGCCGGGGTATGATCCTTGCAGGATTCAACAAGGCCCAAAAACGCCTTTAAGCTGAGTTAGTGAACAAATGAAGGTTCATTCAGGGCCAAGGGCACTTAAGAATGGCAAATTGATACGTTATCACCAAAGAAGGCACTTTAGTTGGCCATCCACATTGGTAGAGGTGTTGCCAACGACATACTGTAGAAGTTCACGCTTGCCATATCTTGGTCACTCCTCCATAGATGAATGCTATTCTTGGTATGTTTGAAAGCTGTGAAACATTGGGATATGATGCTCAGTTGAAAACTTTTATTCAAAATACATAAAATTCCTCACACAACTGGGATATCTCAGTTTTCCTAGGATGTGTCATTATGTACATGTAGTCTTTTATGTTGGCACTTGAAAAGAGAGTTCAGTTTACTCCCATTATTCCACGCATGAATCGGTGATCCTCAAAGACAATCTTATGTTTCTTCATACACAAGCATGTGTGCACCATTCATCTTTTGGTCCGTATTACCACCAATTGCTGCGTACACTCTTCGGTAAAGGCAAGCACACAAAGTGCATATTACAACTAAAGCTTGAATGTCATGATAAGGTCCACAATTACAAAAAAATGGAAAACAGCTATTCATCAGTTTGTTTATGTGTTTGCATTTTGAAATGCCCATGAACCCCTTGCCTTGATGGAGTTGAAGGTCAAGACCGTTAAAAGTAGAAAGATCATATTCACCGTCCTCTCAACATTTTGACCAAATGATGATCCCTTTGTCAATACAATGCCTATGTAGTATTCGTGCGTCATATGTATAATGTTGTACCTCTCCATCTTTGTTATGCATGAACATAATGAAAAATGCTAGGGCAGCTTGTGTGCTCATCAACTTACTAAAACATAACTTATATGTTGTGACTCAACATAGATGTCATTCACAACCCCTCGGCAGAAATGCATACTTTTTTATTCTAATTCCTTTTAGATAAAGCTAAGGCAAATACATGGGTATAGGGAAACAATGTTCAATGCCTCAAGGATTTTTTATTCTAGAAAGACCTTAATGTTATCTTAAGTTGTAACGTTTTGCAATCTTTGAAAGCGATAGAATAATTGACAACTAGTTGTTTCAACTTTCTTTCTAACTAGTAAGATCATCTTGTTCGATCCAACTATTTAAGCAAAATGTAAGATGGATTGTTAGTGGATAACTATGAACTTTGATAATGTAAATAAACCATTCTCATCATGTGTTGTTGAAGATATTAGGCAAGGAAAACCCCGCATGTGCAGACAAAATGAGTGCAAAGTTGTCAATTAACTCCTTGATGCAGAAAAGTTGCATTATAAACTCACGAATGTTCAAGGTTGAAACCTATTGTTTGTTGAATTCATGAATTGTAGACATGGGGATTCAAATTTGCTTTCCACTTCCGGCTCCTCTAAGACCAAGATTTTTGTTGAATGTTTTGAATTCAATATTCTTGTAATCTTCAAGTGATGTTTGTTTACAAATTGTGTCTGAAAAAATGTTTAAATTCTTGAAACCAATGGAATGGAAAGAAGAGCCTGTTTTAGCCATTGTTTTGAGCTCTTTCTCTTAAGGTTTCGGCTGTAGGTTCCACATACGTTTTGGGATGTATGGACTTGGGAGAACTTATTTGTTTTTTTCTTTAAGAGCTAAGAAACGCAAATGCAAACAAGAAGGTATGCATGGATAGAAGGAGGTGTGCAATGGAAAAGGTTATTGACCTCAATAGAAAGTTTAAGCGTAGCCTAGGTGACAAGGGCTCATCTTGACATTGTTTCAAACTTGAAGAGTTGTGCAACCGTTGATTTATAATTCAATTGTCCACTTCGGATGGGGATATTCTAAAGAATAATAACAAATGTAGATCACTATTTCAGAGAAGTTGTTATGCTTTTTTCCTTTACCTTCTACTCTAACGACTGTTTCCATTTTCCTTGCTCTTGTTGTTCATGTCAGCATTTCCTTTGGCCTCTTTCTCCTTATTCTTTAAGTTCGAAATGAAATTTGGATTGGATATAGAGGCGGATTTGCAGCCCATGTTTGTTGTGGCATGTATGCCTTTGAATTCTTCCTTGGACTAGTTAAAGATGTAGAGAGGGATAGCTGATGTCCTTGTTTGACTTGTTGGCCACTTCCTCATCGACAAGATCTCTCATGACCTTGGTCTCCGCCATGGTATCACACTACACCTTAGATGGAGAAGGCTTCTTAGCCTCTTCTTTTGCAAATTATGTAGGTGCAATGTATTCAAGTTTATTCTGGGAAATCATTTCATGCACATTTCCCAAAGTTGATATGATAATCTACTATTTCCATAACATTCATGACCATTCACACTCTTATAATACACTCATTTTCTATTGTACATTGTATACCATATAGAAAGGTAACTTCCTAGAAATGCACATACCTTACATATAGTAGATGGTAACATCCAGGACATACACGTACCCCATGTACATAGAAAGACTCCTAAGAAACCAAATTACTTGACAAGTACCTCCATATGTGGTGATTGCACCACATAAAAATCCCCCTTCCCTCCCCTCAACCCCCCCCCCACATGCATTTGCATGTCTGAATTACACCACATTACACTAGTGTACATTTAGCACCCGTGTCCTCATACACTCCCCCCATGCACACACCACATCGAACCCCCTCTCCCCTTCACTTCCCTTCCTCCCCTTCCACAATCACTTAGTGTACATCCAAATCACGGCATTATGCACTAGTCTACATATAGCACCCATCTCCACATACAATCCTCCCATACACTCACCACGTGCACCCACCCCCCCCCCACATACACTTGCACATCTGAATCACAGCATGATACACTAGTGAACATTTAGCACCCACCACCCCATACACTCCTCCTATACACTCACGATATAGACCCTTCCCCCTCTAGGACTCCCACAATCACTTGCACATTTGTATCACAACACTATACACTAGTGTCTATTTAACACCGATCTCCACATACACTCCCCTCATACAATCACCAAGTACAACCGGCCCCTTCCCCCCGCATTCACCTTCACATTTGAATCACAACATTATACACTAGTGTAAATTTATCAACCATCATCCCACACACTCCCCTCATACACACACCATACAGAAACCCCACACCCTCTCCCCACATTGACTTTCACATGTAAATCACACAATTATACAGTAGTTCACATTTGGCAGACACTCCTTACATACACTAGTGTACAACATTGTGATTCACATGTGCAAGTGAATGAGGGGAGCGGGCGGGGGGGTCTATATGGTAAGTGTATGAGGGGAGTGTACAAGGTTATGGGTGCTAAATGTACATTGGTGTCTAAAACTGTGATTCAGATGTGCAAGTGTATGTGGAGGGAAGGGGGGGTTGTAAGTGGTGAGTGTATGAGGGGAGTGAATGTGGGGATGGGTGCTAAATGTTTACTAGTGTATAATGCTATGACTTAAATGTGCATGTGAATATGGGAGGAGGGAGGAAGTGAAGGGACATGGGTTGTATGTGGTGACGGTATAGGAGCTTCTAGGACACACACACACACACTCCACATAACTTAAAAGGCACCTTTCAAGAAATCACATTACCTCACTAGTACCCCCTCTGTATTAGCCACATGCAACCCTCCCACGCAAAATTCACTTGAACATATGAATGAAAACATTGTACACTAGTCTACATTTAGCACCCATCTCCACATACACTCCTCCAATACATCCAACACATACAACCCCCCCTCCCCTCTCTTTCAATTGCACATTTACATCACAAAATTATGCACTAGTGTACATTTAGCACCAATCACCCCATGTATTCCCTGCATACACAAACCATATGTAACCCCACTCCCCACCCCCCCGTTTGTTAAAATAAGCAATAACTACACTGATCTACTACTTAAGCATGGCACAATCAAAACTTTAATCAGAGACTCCAAGAAATTCCTTGAATTTATCGGGTGTGGCTTGGCAGAGAAATTTCTCCTTCACATGCCAAGAGTTTCTTTAGTCAAAAATCCCTCATTGGGTGGGAAAGGAGATTTGTACGGACGCATGCACATGAGAACAACGCATGCCTCCTACAGAAGAGGCCTTTGTGATGCTCTCATGCGCATGCGCATGAGAACAACGCATGCGCATGAGAACAGCACATGCCTCCTAGAGAAGAGGCCTTTGTAATGCCACACAGGTTTGATGGTCAAGTGGGACCACACCTGAATGTGCAAGACTCATGGAGCTATGTGAGTGAGACAAGTTGCTTAGACCTACACGAGCAGTTCGACTACATGACTCGATGTGCCTCTCTCATCGCCATGTGGACAACTTTCATGGAGATCTCTGATGCAAGCTTCATAGTGACAATAATACACGGACCACATGTGATCATGTAGTAAAATCAACAAAGCAACAACAAAGCCTTTCACAGAAGCAGCTTACGGAGAAGCTGCATCGCAAAACATGATGAAACTTCCTTGGGAAGGAAGCTTCCCTATGGCTCATGTTTAAGCCAGCGCACAACCAAGTTGGAAAGGAAGCTTCCACGGTGACAAAAATTCCCTACCGAGGAAGTTTCCTCAAGCCAGGGTTCTTGACATCGATGATCCATATTCATTAGAAAGGACCATAACGATGCAAACATTTTGGCTATTGTGATCAACGGCTCTTACTGATCCATGAGAAGCCTCAAGATGTGAGGACCACGAACATGGTGATGGCTTGCACTACAAAGCCACGTGGTCAAGTGTGGTGCAAAAGCCATGGTTATTGTGATACTTCATCGTGCATCAAAGGAAGCTTTTTAAACCACCATCAAGGTAGTGAACTTAGTTGGGTCGCAAGAATGAAAGGTCCTGGCCCTGACACACTCATTTATCTTCATTAGCAGGTTTTCAATGGCTACACCATATCACAAGTCCACGTGCAAGGCTCCACGCTTTAGCACTGGAGCACCTTTGACCCAACCAATGCTAAAGAACCCTCCAAGACCTTGTTAGCCTTACTCTGCAACCCATCGTGGGTGGAGGTCATTACTGGAAATCCCTGTAAGACCCCTGTAAGTTTGGCTCTGCTTGCCAGCTTGGGTGGAGGACACTGTTGGAGATCACTCCATGGCCCTTGTAATCTTAGCTCTGCTTACATGCGTGGGTGGAGGACGACTTGTTTATTAGTACACAATCTACCACAGCTTGGTGGCTCTGTCAAGACAAGCCAATATCTTTAAGAGTTTACTCTATCAACCCTATAAGCATGGCACTAGCTCAGAGCCTGCTGAGGAGGTGGCTTTGACATCCTAAAGGCCATCCATTAGTGTACATGATGGCTACGCCGAGACCCTTGTGTGGACAGCCTTGATGGTCTAGCAAGGTGTTGCGCCCTTGTTTGGGGCTAGGAGATGCGTAAAAGCATGGAAATGAGTTATCTTTTGCTGCTGTTCTTTGGACCAATCTTGTATTTGTACTTTGTAGTTTTAACAAGATTTCATTCCTATTTTTGACTTCTGCTAAGTTTGCTAGACACACAAAAGATACAAGGAGAGCAAGGAACCCCTTACTATTGTGAAGGCTTTGCAGTGAGGCAGTTAGCCTTTCCAACAAGTACCATCCACGCAAAACACAACATACAACCTCTCACAATAGTGTACATTTAGAACCTATCACCCCATATAGTCCCCTAACACACTGAGCATGTTTAACCCCCTTCCCAACCTTCCCTATTCATTTTTATATGTGAATGACAACATTACACACTAGTGTACACTTTATACCCATCTGTACATATTCTTTCCCCACACATACACCACATACAACCCTACCTCCCGCCTACATTCACTTACACACTTGAATCATAGTATTATTCACTAGTTTTCATTTAGCACACATCTCCCTATACACTCTCCTCATACACTCACCATATACATCCCTCCCCCCTCGTCCCCTTCTCCACCCTCCCTCCACATTCACTTGCACATCTGAATCACAACATGCACTAGCATGCATTAATCACCCTTCTACACATACACTCCTTCCATACACTCACGACATGTAACACACGCCCCCCCAACCCTCATTTGCCTCCTCCTTTCCACATTCACTTGCTCATCTGAGTCACACATACACCAGTGCACATTTAGCACTCATCTCCACATGCACTCCCCCCATACACTCACCACGTAAAACCCCTATCTCCCCCTACATTTACGTGCACATCTAAATCACAACAATTAACACTAGTGAACATGTAGCACTCATCACCACAAACAATCCCCCTTGACACTCACCAAATAGAATCCTCTCCAACCCCATCCCCACACTATCTTGCAGGTATGAATCATAGTATTATACACTAGTTGTCACTTATTACCTTTCTCCACATACACTCCTCCTATAAAGTCATCACATACAACTCCCCCCTTATTCACGTACACATATGAATCACATCATTATGCACTTATGAATGTTTATCACCCATCACTCCATACACTATCCCTATACACTCACCATAAAGAAACCCTTCCCAACATTAACTTGCAATTTTTAAGAAAAACATTACATTCCAATGTACATGTAACACCCATCTTGACATACACGTACCCACACACTCATCCCATAGGAACACTCCATATCAGAAATTTCATGTAACCTTCATACATGATCAAATTGAACTATACGCCAACATAATGAGCAAAAAAGAACCCTGATTAACTATACATCTTCCATAATGCAAGAAAATGCAATGTTTTGAAGAGACTGGGTTGTTGACAAATTTCTTGGCGTGTGGCTGAATGTTTTCAACCACATAATTTGCTGAAGTTTCAGGTTCAACATTCAAGAAAAAAAGTAATGAAAATTATCTTTTAAATCTTATCCACATTCTTCTCTTTCTAGATCATGTGGTCGTTGTGGTGACCTAGCATCTTCTTGCTTTACTTGGAGTGGAAACCTAGAATTCACAGCAAGGAGAAGGCTTTTGTTTTCCCACCTTGTGAGTAAGGAATGGTTATACGTTGCGGCCACTTGAGCGGTGTTTTGTGTAGTAGGTGTTATTTCCAACCTTATCGTTGTGAATGCAATTGCATTCAGACGATAAGGTTGGCAAAGGCGTTGAGGAAAGGAGCACAAGTTGTACCAAACATCCTTGTGGCATCTGTTGAAAGATTGTCCATGGAGGTATTGGAATAAGAAAAGGTAGCAAAACATTATGTTACCATCTCGGTTTTTTTAGTGGTTGAAGCTGCATTTTCTAAAAGATGTTGCTACGGTTGTAAAGGAAATGTAGAGAATTAAGTAATGGGACCAGGAAAGAGAGAATGAAGAGGAAGGCAAAAAGGAAGGAGGATGGGGAGGGTGAAATTGAGAAAGAAAACAGGTGGGAGGAGGAGAGGACACTGCAAAAGGAAGAGGAGTAGGTGAAAATTGAGAATGAAAGAGAATGGGTGGGGAAAGAGTAAAGGAAAATTGAGGGAATTAGGGCAGATATGGTGCAGGATTATTTGATCAATGAAAGAGAGGAATTTAGGTAGAAACATAGAGAGACATGGAGAGACATTAAAAATGGAATACAAAGAAATAAAGTGAGAGACGAGGAGAGGAGGTGAGATAAAATGTACATGAAGATGTTCAAGAGGGAAAGGGGGTTTCCCAAGAAAGGTGGGTGGATAAAAATTGGAAAGAGAAATGAAAATGGAGGAGAGAATAAAGTGAGTAACAAAGGGGTCAAGGTAACAAGATAAAGGGATGATGGGAGAAAATGAGGAGGAAGGGGGAAAGTATTGCAAAGGAATAGAGGAACCCATTAACTTAAATACTCGTGAACAAAGAATCACGAAAGTAAGGTAGGGAAGAAACTAGGCAAATAGGATTTAGAGGGAGTGGGGAAGGTAGAGAGGGAAGAAGGAAGGGTAGAAGGAATAGAGGATTGTAAAGAGAGAGAAGGGGAAAGAGGAAGGAAGGTATGAATGGATAAAGGGGGAAATAAAAGGAGGAATCGAAGGTTGGGGAGGGGGATGGAAATCGTTATATGTAGATGAGGAAGGAGTGGAGAGAGGAGAGGTTTAGAAGGGAAACATTGGGATAGAAGGGGAGTGTAGGGGATGGATCAGAGAGAGTGGAGGATATATGGAGAGAGGGAAAAAGATGGTTGGAATAGAGGAAGAGCAATAGATGGGGATGATGATCAGGAAAGGAGAGTGTGGAGAAGAATAGCTCGAGAGTAATGTGATAAAGGAGGAGGAACATGACCAAGAATAAAGATATCAATGTACTAAAGGTGCAGGTGGAGAGATAAAATTAAGATTATGTGAGAGATTGAATGAAAAAGAAATGTATAAAGAAAACGATCAATCACATTCAATTAGTGTTACATGTGACGTAACATATTTTGATTTAACCACAAAATTGCAATCCTCAAAGCAAAATCAATTAACAAAACAAGCCCTAAATGACGTGTTAGACATCAACTTGAACTGAAAGTTACCAACATGACAAGCTCATCCTGCCCCTCTATCTCCACTCCAAAAAGCAAAGGCAAAGATGGATCGATTCATAGATACATAAATAGATAGATAAATGGAACAATACACGCATAGATAGATGCATAGAAACTAAAAAAGAACGAAAGAAAATAATCAAGATAAAAAAGTATAGAGAAAGATACATTTATAGATAGATGGATAGATAGATAGATAGAT
>SZWC01015114.1:0-23013 GCA_023375785.1 Penium margaritaceum
AGTACTTGTGCGTGGTCGCGAGTGGTTGCAAGTGGTTGCGAGTGGTTGCGAGTGGTTATGAGTGGTTGCAAGTGGTTACGAGTGGTTGCGAGTGGTTGCAAGTGGTTGCGAGTGGTCGCGAGTTGTTGCGAGTGGTTGTGAGTGGTTGTGTGTGCTTGTGAGTAATTGCAAGTGGTTGCGAGTGGTTGCGAGTGGTTTTGAGTGGTTTTGTTTAGTTGCGAGTTGTTGTGAGTAGTTGCGAATGGTTGCAAGTGGTTGCGAGTGGTTGCGAATGGTTGTGAGTGGTTGGGAGTGATTGCGACTGGTTACGAGTGGCTGAGAGTGGATAAGAGTGGTTGCGAGTGGTTGCGAGTGGTTGCGAATGGTTGCAAGTGGTTGCGAGTGGATGCGAGTGGGTGTGAGTGGTTTTGAGTGGTTGTAAGTGGTTGCGAGTGATTGCGAGTGATTGCAAGTGGTTGCGAGTGGTTGCCAATGGTTGTGAGTGGTTGCGAGTGGTTGCGAGTGGCTGCGAGTGGTTGCGAGTGTTTGCGAGTCGTTGCCAGTGGTTGTGAGTCGTTGCGAGTGGTTGCAAGTGGTTGCGAGTGGTTGCGAGTGCTTACGAGTGGTTGCGAGTGGTTACAAGTGGTGGTGAGTGGTTGTGAGTGGTTGTGAGTGGTTTTGAGTGGTTCCGAGTGGTTGCGAGTGGTTGCGAGTGGTTGCGAGCGGTTGCAAGTGGTTGCGGGTGGTTGCGAGTGGTTGCGAGTGGTAACGAGTGGTTGCGACTGGTTACGAGTGGTTGCGAGTGGTTGCGTGTGGTTGCGAGTGGTAGTGAGTGGTTGCGAGTGGTTGCAAGTGGTTGCGAGTGGTTGCGAGTGCTTACGAGTGGTTGCGAGTGGTTACAAGTGGTGGTGAGTGGTTGTGAGTGGTTGTGAGTGGTTTTGAGTGGTTCCGAGTGGTTGCGAGTGGTTGCGAGTGGTTGCGAGCGGTTGCAAGTGGTTGCGGGTGGTTGCGAGTGGTTGCGAGTGGTAACGAGTGGTTGCGACTGGTTACGAGTGGTTGCGAGTGGTTGCGTGTGGTTGCGAGTGGTAGTGAGTGGTTGCGAGTGGTTGCAAGTGGTTGCGAGTGGTTGCGAGTGCTTACGAGTGGTTGCGAGTGGTTACAAGTGGTGGTGAGTGGTTGTGAGTGGTTGTGAGTGGTTTTGAGTGGTTCCGAGTGGTTGCGAGTGGTTGCGAGTGGTTGCGAGCGGTTGCAAGTGGTTGCGGGTGGTTGCGAGTGGTTGCGAGTGGTAACGAGTGGTTGCGACTGGTTACGAGTGGTTGCGAGTGGTTGCGTGTGGTTGCGAGTGGTAGTGAGTGGTTGCGAGTGGTTGCAAGTGGTTGCGAGTGGTTGCGAGTGCTTACGAGTGGTTGCGAGTGGTTACAAGTGGTGGTGAGTGGTTGTGAGTGGTTGTGAGTGGTTTTGAGTGGTTCCGAGTGGTTGCGAGTGGTTGCGAGTGGTTGCGAGCGGTTGCAAGTGGTTGCGGGTGGTTGCGAGTGGTTGCGAGTGGTAACGAGTGGTTGCGACTGGTTACGAGTGGTTGCGAGTGGTTGCGTGTGGTTGCGAGTGGTAGTGAGTGGTTGCGAGTGGTTGCAAGTGGTTGCGAGTGGTTGCGAGTGCTTACGAGTGGTTGCGAGTGGTTACAAGTGGTGGTGAGTGGTTGTGAGTGGTTGTGAGTGGTTTTGAGTGGTTCCGAGTGGTTGCGAGTGGTTGCGAGTGGTTGCGAGCGGTTGCAAGTGGTTGCGGGTGGTTGCGAGTGGTTGCGAGTGGTAACGAGTGGTTGCGACTGGTTACGAGTGGTTGCGAGTGGTTGCGTGTGGTTGCGAGTGGTAGTGAGTGGTTGCGAGTGGTTGCAAGTGGTTGCGAGTGGTTGCGAGTGCTTACGAGTGGTTGCGAGTGGTTACAAGTGGTGGTGAGTGGTTGTGAGTGGTTGTGAGTGGTTTTGAGTGGTTCCGAGTGGTTGCGAGTGGTTGCGAGTGGTTGCGAGCGGTTGCAAGTGGTTGCGGGTGGTTGCGAGTGGTTGCGAGTGGTAACGAGTGGTTGCGACTGGTTACGAGTGGTTGCGAGTGGTTGCGTGTGGTTGCGAGTGGTAGTGAGTGGTTGCGAGTGGTTGCAAGTGGTTGCGAGTGGTTGCGAGTGCTTACGAGTGGTTGCGAGTGGTTACAAGTGGTGGTGAGTGGTTGTGAGTGGTTGTGAGTGGTTTTGAGTGGTTCCGAGTGGTTGCGAGTGGTTGCGAGTGGTTGCGAGCGGTTGCAAGTGGTTGCGGGTGGTTGCGAGTGGTTGCGAGTGGTAACGAGTGGTTGCGACTGGTTACGAGTGGTTGCGAGTGGTTGCGTGTGGTTGCGAGTGGTAGTGAGTGGTTGCGAGTGGTTGCAAGTGGTTGCGAGTGGTTGCGAGTGCTTACGAGTGGTTGCGAGTGGTTACAAGTGGTGGTGAGTGGTTGTGAGTGGTTGTGAGTGGTTTTGAGTGGTTCCGAGTGGTTGCGAGTGGTTGCGAGTGGTTGCGAGCGGTTGCAAGTGGTTGCGGGTGGTTGCGAGTGGTTGCGAGTGGTAACGAGTGGTTGCGACTGGTTACGAGTGGTTGCGAGTGGTTGCGTGTGGTTGCGAGTGGTAGTGAGTGGTTGCGAGTGGTTGCAAGTGGTTGCGAGTGGTTGCGAGTGCTTACGAGTGGTTGCGAGTGGTTACAAGTGGTGGTGAGTGGTTGTGAGTGGTTGTGAGTGGTTTTGAGTGGTTCCGAGTGGTTGCGAGTGGTTGCGAGTGGTTGCGAGCGGTTGCAAGTGGTTGCGGGTGGTTGCGAGTGGTTGCGAGTGGTAACGAGTGGTTGCGACTGGTTACGAGTGGTTGCGAGTGGTTGCGTGTGGTTGCGAGTGGTAGTGAGTGGTTGCGAGTGGTTGCAAGTGGTTGCGAGTGGTTGCGAGTGCTTACGAGTGGTTGCGAGTGGTTACAAGTGGTGGTGAGTGGTTGTGAGTGGTTGTGAGTGGTTTTGAGTGGTTCCGAGTGGTTGCGAGTGGTTGCGAGTGGTTGCGAGCGGTTGCAAGTGGTTGCGGGTGGTTGCGAGTGGTTGCGAGTGGTAACGAGTGGTTGCGACTGGTTACGAGTGGTTGCGAGTGGTTGCGTGTGGTTGCGAGTGGTAGTGAGTGGTTGCGAGTGGTTGCAAGTGGTTGCGAGTGGTTGCGAGTGCTTACGAGTGGTTGCGAGTGGTTACAAGTGGTGGTGAGTGGTTGTGAGTGGTTGTGAGTGGTTTTGAGTGGTTCCGAGTGGTTGCGAGTGGTTGCGAGTGGTTGCGAGCGGTTGCAAGTGGTTGCGGGTGGTTGCGAGTGGTTGCGAGTGGTAACGAGTGGTTGCGACTGGTTACGAGTGGTTGCGAGTGGTTGCGTGTGGTTGCGAGTGGTAGTGAGTGGTTGCGAGTGGTTGCAAGTGGTTGCGAGTGGTTGCGAGTGCTTACGAGTGGTTGCGAGTGGTTACAAGTGGTGGTGAGTGGTTGTGAGTGGTTGTGAGTGGTTTTGAGTGGTTCCGAGTGGTTGCGAGTGGTTGCGAGTGGTTGCGAGCGGTTGCAAGTGGTTGCGGGTGGTTGCGAGTGGTTGCGAGTGGTAACGAGTGGTTGCGACTGGTTACGAGTGGTTGCGAGTGGTTGCGTGTGGTTGCGAGTGGTAGTGAGTGGTTGCGAGTGGTTGCAAGTGGTTGCGAGTGGTTGCGAGTGCTTACGAGTGGTTGCGAGTGGTTACAAGTGGTGGTGAGTGGTTGTGAGTGGTTGTGAGTGGTTTTGAGTGGTTCCGAGTGGTTGCGAGTGGTTGCGAGTGGTTGCGAGCGGTTGCAAGTGGTTGCGGGTGGTTGCGAGTGGTTGCGAGTGGTAACGAGTGGTTGCGACTGGTTACGAGTGGTTGCGAGTGGTTGCGTGTGGTTGCGAGTGGTAGTGAGTGGTTGCGAGTGGTTGCAAGTGGTTGCGAGTGGTTGCGAGTGCTTACGAGTGGTTGCGAGTGGTTACAAGTGGTGGTGAGTGGTTGTGAGTGGTTGTGAGTGGTTTTGAGTGGTTCCGAGTGGTTGCGAGTGGTTGCGAGTGGTTGCGAGTGGTTGCGAGTGGTTGTAAGTGGTTGTGAGTGGTTGCAAGTTGCTGCGATTTGCTGCGAGTGGTTGCGAGTGGTTGTGAGTGGTTGCGAGTGGTTACGAGT
This sequence comes from Penium margaritaceum, assembly GCA_023375785.1. Taxonomy (NCBI): domain Eukaryota; kingdom Viridiplantae; phylum Streptophyta; class Zygnematophyceae; order Desmidiales; family Peniaceae; genus Penium; species Penium margaritaceum. The sequence continues at coordinate 4,184 of SZWC01015114.1, forward strand.
GGTTGCAAGTGGTTGGGAGTGGTTGCGAGTGCTTACGAGTGGTTGCGAGTGGTTACAAGTGGTTGTGAGTGGTTGCGAGTGGTTGTGAGTGGTTTTGAGTGGTTCCAAGTGGTTGCGAGTTGTTGCGAGTGGTTGCGAGTCGTTGTGCATGGTTGTGAGTGGTTGCAAGTGGTTGCGAGTTGTTGCGTGTGGTTGTGAGTGGTTGCAAGCGGTTGTGAGTGGTTGTGAGTGGTTACGAGTGTTGAGAGTGGTTGCAAGTAGTTGCAAGTGGTTGCGAGTGGTTGCGAGTGGTTGTGAGTGGTTGCAAGTGGTTGCAAGTGATTGTGAGCGGTTGCGAGTGGTTGCGAGTGGTTGCGAGTACATGCGAGTAGTTGCGAGTGGTTGCCAGTAGTTGCAAGTGGTTGTGAGTGGTTGCGAGTGGTTGCGAGTGGTTTGGATCGAATGCGAGTGGTTGCGAGTTGTTTGCGAGTGGTTGTGAGTGCTTGCAAGTTGTTGCGAGTGGTTGTGAGTGGTTACAAGTGGTTAGGAGTGCTTGTGAGTGCTTGGGATTGGTTGTGAGTCGTTGCGAGTGGTTGCGAGTGGTTGCAAGTGGTTGCGAGTCGTTGCGAGTAGTTGCAAGTTGTTGCGATTGGTTGTAAGTGGTTGCGAGTGGTTGCGAGTGGATGCGAGTGGTTACGAGTGGGGGCGAGTGGTTGCGAGTGGTTGCGAGCGGTTGCAAGTGGTTGCGAGTGGTTGTGAGTGGTTGTGAGTGGTTGCGAGTGGTTGTGAATGGTTGTGAGTGGCTGCGAGTGGTTACGAGGGGTTGCAAGTGGTTGTGAGTGGTTGTAAGTGGTTGCAAGTGGTTGCGAGTGGTTGCGAGTGGTTGTGAGTGGTTGCAAGTTGTTGCAAGTGGTTGCGAGTGGTTGCAAGTGGATGCGAGAGGTTGCAAGTGGTTGCAAGTGGTTGCGAGCGGTTGCGAGTGGTTGCGAGTGGCTGCGAGTGGATGCGAGTGGTTGCGAGTGGTTGCGAGTGGCTGCGAGTGGATGCGAGTGGTTGCGAGTGGTTGCGAGTGGCTGCGAGTGGATGCGAGTGGTTGCGAGTGGTTGCGAGTGGCTGCGAGTGGATGCGAGTGGTTGCGAGTGGTTGCGAGTGGCTGCGAGTGGATGCGAGTGGTTGCGAGTGGTTGCGAGTGGCTGCGAGTGGATGCGAGTGGTTGCGAGTGGTTGCGAGTGGCTGCGAGTGGATGCGAGTGGTTGCGAGTGGTTGCGAGTGGCTGCGAGTGGATGCGAGTGGTTGCGAGTGGTTGCGAGTGGCTGCGAGTGGATGCGAGTGGTTGCGAGTGGTTGCGAGTGGCTGCGAGTGGATGCGAGTGGTTGCGAGTGGTTGCGAGTGGCTGCGAGTGGATGCGAGTGGTTGCGAGTGGTTGCGAGTGGCTGCGAGTGGATGCGAGTGGTTGCGAGTGGTTGCGAGTGGCTGCGAGTGGATGCGAGTGGTTGCGAGTGGTTGCGAGTGGCTGCGAGTGGATGCGAGTGGTTGCGAGTGGTTGCGAGTGGCTGCGAGTGGATGCGAGTGGTTGCGAGTGGTTGCGAGTGGCTGCGAGTGGATGCGAGTGGTTGCGAGTGGTTGCGAGTGGCTGCGAGTGGATGCGAGTGGTTGCGAGTGGTTGCGAGTGGCTGCGAGTGGATGCGAGTGGTTGCGAGTGGTTGCGAGTGGCTGCGAGTGGATGCGAGTGGTTGCGAGTGGTTGCGAGTGGCTGCGAGTGGATGCGAGTGGTTGCGAGTGGTTGCGAGTGGCTGCGAGTGGATGCGAGTGGTTGCGAGTGGTTGCGAGTGGCTGCGAGTGGATGCGAGTGGTTGCGAGTGGTTGCGAGTGGCTGCGAGTGGATGCGAGTGGTTGCGAGTGGTTGCGAGTGGCTGCGAGTGGATGCGAGTGGTTGCGAGTGGTTGCGAGTGGCTGCGAGTGGATGCGAGTGGTTGCGAGTGGTTGCGAGTGGCTGCGAGTGGATGCGAGTGGTTGCGAGTGGTTGCGAGTGGCTGCGAGTGGATGCGAGTGGTTGCGAGTGGTTGCGAGTGGCTGCGAGTGGATGCGAGTGGTTGCGAGTGGTTGCGAGTGGCTGCGAGTGGATGCGAGTGGTTGCGAGTGGTTGCGAGTGGCTGCGAGTGGATGCGAGTGGTTGCGAGTGGTTGCGAGTGGCTGCGAGTGGATGCGAGTGGTTGCGAGTGGTTGCGAGTGGCTGCGAGTGGATGCGAGTGGTTGCGAGTGGTTGCGAGTGGCTGCGAGTGGATGCGAGTGGTTGCGAGTGGTTGCGAGTGGCTGCGAGTGGATGCGAGTGGTTGCGAGTGGTTGCGAGTGGCTGCGAGTGGATGCGAGTGGTTGCGAGTGGTTGCGAGTGGCTGCGAGTGGATGCGAGTGGTTGCGAGTGGTTGCGAGTGGCTGCGAGTGGATGCGAGTGGTTGCGAGTGGTTGCGAGTGGCTGCGAGTGGATGCGAGTGGTTGCGAGTGGTTGCGAGTGGCTGCGAGTGGATGCGAGTGGTTGCGAGTGGTTGCGAGTGGCTGCGAGTGGATGCGAGTGGTTGCGAGTGGTTGCGAGTGGCTGCGAGTGGATGCGAGTGGTTGCGAGTGGTTGCGAGTGGCTGCGAGTGGATGCGAGTGGTTGCGAGTGGTTGCGAGTGGCTGCGAGTGGATGCGAGTGGTTGCGAGTGGTTGCGAGTGGCTGCGAGTGGATGCGAGTGGTTGCGAGTGGTTGCGAGTGGCTGCGAGTGGATGCGAGTGGTTGCGAGTGGTTGCGAGTGGCTGCGAGTGGATGCGAGTGGTTGCGAGTGGTTGCGAGTGGTTGGGAGTGGTTGCGAGTGGTTGCGAGTTGTTTGCGAGTTGTGCGAGTGGTTGCGAGTGGTTGACAGTGGTTGCAAGTGGTTGCGAGTGGGAACGAGTGGTTGCGAGTTGCTGGGAGTGGTTGTGAGTGTTTGGGACTAGTTGCGAGTGGTTGTGATTGGTTGCAATCGGTTGCGAGTGGTTGCAAGTGGTTGTTAGTGGTTGTGAGTGGTTGCCAGTGGTTTTGAGTGGTTGCAAGTGGTTTCACTGGGTTGCGAGTGGTTGCGAGTAGTTGCGAGTGGTTACGAGTTGTTGCGAGTGGTTGCGAGTGGTTGCGAGTGGTTGCGAGTGGTTGCGAGTGGTTGCGAGTGGTTGCGAGTGGTTGCGAGTGGTTGCGAGTGGTTGCGAGTGGTTGCGAGCGGTTGCGAGTGGTTGCGAGTGGTTACGAGTGGTTGCGAGTGGTTACGAGTGGTTGCGAGTGGTTACGAGTGGTTGCGAGTGGTTACGAGTGGTTGCGAGTGGTTACGAGTGGTTGCGAGTGGTTACGAGTGGTTGCGAGTGGTTACGAGTGGTTGCGAGTGGTTACGAGTGGTTGCGAGTGGTTACGAGTGGTTGCGAGTGGTTACGAGTGGTTGCGAGTGGTTACGAGTGGTTGCGAGTGGTTACGAGTGGTTGCGAGTGGTTACGAGTGGTTGCGAGTGGTTACGAGTGGTTGCGAGTGGTTACGAGTGGTTGCGAGTGGTTACGAGTGGTTGCGAGTGGTTACGAGTGGTTGCGAGTGGTTACGAGTGGTTGCGAGTGGTTACGAGTGGTTGCGAGTGGTTACGAGTGGTTGCGAGTGGTTGCAAGTGGTTGTGAGTGGTTGCGAGTGGTTTTGTGTGGTTGCTAGTGGTTGTGAGTGGTTGCAAGAGGTTGCAAGTGGTTGCGAGTGGTTGCAAATGGTTGCAAGTGGTTGAGAGTGGTTGCGAGTGGTTATGAGTGGCTGCGAGTGGATGTGAGTGGTTGCAAGTGGTTGCAAGTGATTCCAAGTGGTTGTGAGTGGTTGCGAGTGGTTGCGAGCGGTTGTGAGTGGTTGCGAGTGGTTGCGAGTGGTTGCGAGTGGTGGTGAGAGGTTGTGAGTTGTTACAAGAGGTTGTGAGTGGTTGCAAGTGGTTGCGAGTAATTGTTAGTGGTTGCAAGTGGTTGTGAGTGGTTGCGAGAGGTTGCGAGTGGTTGTAATTGATTGTGAGTGGTTGCGAGTGGTTGCGAGTGGTTGCGAGTGTTTGTGAGTGGTTGCAAGTGGTTGTGTGTGGTTGTAAATGTTTGTGAATGGTTGCTTGTCGTTACAATTGGTTGCGAGTGGTTGTGAGTGGTTGCGCGTGGTTGTGACTAATTGCAAGTGGTTGTGAGTCGTTGCGAGTGGTTACGAGTGGTTGCGAGTGAGTGCGAGTGGTTGCGAGTGGTGGTGAGTGGTTGTGAGTGGTTGCAAGTTGTTGCGAGTGGTTGCAAGTGGTTGCGAATGGTTGCAAGTGGTTGCGAGTGGTTGTAAGTGGTTGCGAATGGTTGCGAGTGGTTGCGAGTGGTTGTAAGTGGTTGCGAATGGTTGCGAGTGGTTGCGAGTGGTTGTAAGTGGTTGCGAATGGTTGCGAGTGGTTGCGAGTGGTTGTAAGTGGTTGCGAATGGTTGCGAGTGGTTGCGAGTGGTTGTAAGTGGTTGCGAATGGTTGCGAGTGGTTGCGAGTGGTTGTAAGTGGTTGCGAATGGTTGCGAGTGGTTGCGAGTGGTTGTAAGTGGTTGCGAATGGTTGCGAGTGGTTGCGAGTGGTTGTAAGTGGTTGCGAATGGTTGCGAGTGGTTGCGAGTGGTTGTAAGTGGTTGCGAATGGTTGCGAGTGGTTGCGAGTGGTTGTAAGTGGTTGCGAATGGTTGCGAGTGGTTGCGAGTGGTTGTAAGTGGTTGCGAATGGTTGCGAGTGGTTGCGAGTGGTTGTAAGTGGTTGCGAATGGTTGCGAGTGGTTGCGAGTGGTTGTAAGTGGTTGCGAATGGTTGCGAGTGGTTGCGAGTGGTTGTAAGTGGTTGCGAATGGTTGCGAGTGGTTGCGAGTGGTTGTAAGTGGTTGCGAATGGTTGCGAGTGGTTGCGAGTGGTTGTAAGTGGTTGCGAATGGTTGCGAGTGGTTGCGAGTGGTTGTAAGTGGTTGCGAATGGTTGCGAGTGGTTGCGAGTGGTTGTAAGTGGTTGCGAATGGTTGCGAGTGGTTGCGAGTGGTTGTAAGTGGTTGCGAATGGTTGCGAGTGGTTGCGAGTGGTTGTAAGTGGTTGCGAATGGTTGCGAGTGGTTGCGAGTGGTTGTAAGTGGTTGCGAATGGTTGCGAGTGGTTGCGAGTGGTTGTAAGTGGTTGCGAATGGTTGCGAGTGGTTGCGAGTGGTTGTAAGTGGTTGCGAATGGTTGCGAGTGGTTGCGAGTGGTTGTAAGTGGTTGCGAATGGTTGCGAGTGGTTGCGAGTGGTTGTAAGTGGTTGCGAATGGTTGCGAGTGGTTGCGAGTGGTTGTAAGTGGTTGCGAATGGTTGCGAGTGGTTGCGAGTGGTTGTAAGTGGTTGCGAATGGTTGCGAGTGGTTGCGAGTGGTTGTAAGTGGTTGCGAATGGTTGCGAGTGGTTGCGAGTGGTTGTAAGTGGTTGCGAATGGTTGCGAGTGGTTGCGAGTGGTTGTAAGTGGTTGCGAATGGTTGCGAGTGGTTGCGAGTGGTTGTAAGTGGTTGCGAATGGTTGCGAGTGGTTGCGAGTGGTTGTAAGTGGTTGCGAATGGTTGCGAGTGGTTGCGAGTGGTTGTAAGTGGTTGCGAATGGTTGCGAGTGGTTGCGAGTGGTTGTAAGTGGTTGCGAATGGTTGCGAGTGGTTGCGAGTGGTTGTAAGTGGTTGCGAATGGTTGCGAGTGGTTGCGAGTGGTTGTAAGTGGTTGCGAATGGTTGCGAGTGGTTGCGAGTGGTTGTAAGTGGTTGCGAATGGTTGCGAGTGGTTGCGAGTGGTTGTAAGTGGTTGCGAATGGTTGCGAGTGGTTGCGAGTGGTTGTAAGTGGTTGCGAATGGTTGCGAGTGGTTGCGAGTGGTTGTAAGTGGTTGCGAATGGTTGCGAGTGGTTGCGAGTGGTTGTAAGTGGTTGCGAATGGTTGCGAGTGGTTGCGAGTGGTTGTAAGTGGTTGCGAATGGTTGCGAGTGGTTGCGAGTGGTTGTAAGTGGTTGCGAATGGTTGCGAGTGGTTGCGAGTGGTTGTAAGTGGTTGCGAATGGTTGCGAGTGGTTGCGAGTGGTTGTAAGTGGTTGCGAATGGTTGCGAGTGGTTGCGAGTGGTTGTAAGTGGTTGCGAATGGTTGCGAGTGGTTGCGAGTGGTTGTAAGTGGTTGCGAATGGTTGCGAGTGGTTGCGAGTGGTTGTAAGTGGTTGCGAATGGTTGCGAGTGGTTGCGAGTGGTTGTAAGTGGTTGCGAATGGTTGCGAGTGGTTGCGAGTGGTTGTAAGTGGTTGCGAATGGTTGCGAGTGGTTGCGAGTGGTTGTAAGTGGTTGCGAATGGTTGCGAGTGGTTGCGAGTGGTTGTAAGTGGTTGCGAATGGTTGCGAGTGGTTGCGAGTGGTTGTAAGTGGTTGCGAATGGTTGCGAGTGGTTGCGAGTGGTTGTAAGTGGTTGCGAATGGTTGCGAGTGGTTGCGAGTGGTTGTAAGTGGTTGCGAATGGTTGCGAGTGGTTGCGAGTGGTTGTAAGTGGTTGCGAATGGTTGCGAGTGGTTGCGAGTGGTTGTAAGTGGTTGCGAATGGTTGCGAGTGGTTGCGAGTGGTTGTAAGTGGTTGCGAATGGTTGCGAGTGGTTGCGAGTGGTTGTAAGTGGTTGCGAATGGTTGCGAGTGGTTGCGAGTGGTTGTAAGTGGTTGCGAATGGTTGCGAGTGGTTGCGAGTGGTTGTAAGTGGTTGCGAATGGTTGCGAGTGGTTGCGAGTGGTTGTAAGTGGTTGCGAATGGTTGCGAGTGGTTGCGAGTGGTTGTAAGTGGTTGCGAATGGTTGCGAGTGGTTGCGAGTGGTTGTAAGTGGTTGCGAATGGTTGCGAGTGGTTGCGAGTGGTTGTAAGTGGTTGCGAATGGTTGCGAGTGGTTGCGAGTGGTTGTAAGTGGTTGCGAATGGTTGCGAGTGGTTGCGAGTGGTTGTAAGTGGTTGCGAATGGTTGCGAGTGGTTGCGAGTGGTTGTAAGTGGTTGCGAATGGTTGCGAGTGGTTGCGAGTGGTTGTAAGTGGTTGCGAATGGTTGCGAGTGGTTGCGAGTGGTTGTAAGTGGTTGCGAATGGTTGCGAGTGGTTGCGAGTGGTTGTAAGTGGTTGCGAATGGTTGCGAGTGGTTGCGAGTGGTTGTAAGTGGTTGCGAATGGTTGCGAGTGGTTGCGAGTGGTTGTAAGTGGTTGCGAATGGTTGCGAGTGGTTGCGAGTGGTTGTAAGTGGTTGCGAATGGTTGCGAGTGGTTGCGAGTGGTTGTAAGTGGTTGCGAATGGTTGCGAGTGGTTGCGAGTGGTTGTAAGTGGTTGCGAATGGTTGCGAGTGGTTGCGAGTGGTTGTAAGTGGTTGCGAATGGTTGCGAGTGGTTGCGAGTGGTTGTAAGTGGTTGCGAATGGTTGCGAGTGGTTGCGAGTGGTTGTAAGTGGTTGCGAATGGTTGCGAGTGGTTGCGAGTGGTTGTAAGTGGTTGCGAATGGTTGCGAGTGGTTGCGAGTGGTTGTAAGTGGTTGCGAATGGTTGCGAGTGGTTGCGAGTGGTTGTAAGTGGTTGCGAATGGTTGCGAGTGGTTGCGAGTGGTTGTAAGTGGTTGCGAATGGTTGCGAGTGGTTGCGAGTGGTTGTAAGTGGTTGCGAATGGTTGCGAGTGGTTGCGAGTGGTTGTAAGTGGTTGCGAATGGTTGCGAGTGGTTGCGAGTGGTTGTAAGTGGTTGCGAATGGTTGCGAGTGGTTGCGAGTGGTTGTAAGTGGTTGCGAATGGTTGCGAGTGGTTGCGAGTGGTTGTAAGTGGTTGCGAATGGTTGCGAGTGGTTGCGAGTGGTTGTAAGTGGTTGCGAATGGTTGCGAGTGGTTGCGAGTGGTTGTAAGTGGTTGCGAATGGTTGCGAGTGGTTGCGAGTGGTTGTAAGTGGTTGCGAATGGTTGCGAGTGGTTGCGAGTGGTTGTAAGTGGTTGCGAATGGTTGCGAGTGGTTGCGAGTGGTTGTAAGTGGTTGCGAATGGTTGCGAGTGGTTGCGAGTGGTTGTAAGTGGTTGCGAATGGTTGCGAGTGGTTGCGAGTGGTTGTAAGTGGTTGCGAATGGTTGCGAGTGGTTGCGAGTGGTTGTAAGTGGTTGCGAATGGTTGCGAGTGGTTGCGAGTGGTTGTAAGTGGTTGCGAATGGTTGCGAGTGGTTGCGAGTGGTTGTAAGTGGTTGCGAATGGTTGCGAGTGGTTGCGAGTGGTTGTAAGTGGTTGCGAATGGTTGCGAGTGGTTGCGAGTGGTTGTAAGTGGTTGCGAATGGTTGCGAGTGGTTGCGAGTGGTTGTAAGTGGTTGCGAATGGTTGCGAGTGGTTGCGAGTGGTTGTAAGTGGTTGCGAATGGTTGCGAGTGGTTGCGAGTGGTTGTAAGTGGTTGCGAATGGTTGCGAGTGGTTGCGAGTGGTTGTAAGTGGTTGCGAGTGGTTGCGAGTGGTTAGGAGTGGTTGTGTGTGGTTGCGAGAAGTTACAAGTGGTTGCGAGTGGTTACGAGTGGTTGCAAATGGTTGTGGATGGTTGGGAGTGGTTGTGGATGGTTGCGAGTGGTTGTGAGTGGTTGGGAGTGATTGCGAGTGGCTGTGAGTGGTTGGGAGTGATTCCGAGTGATTGCAAGTGGATGTGAGTGGTTGTCAATGGCTGCGAGTGGTTGCAAGTGGTTGCGAGTGTTTGCGAATGGTTGCGAGTGGTTGCAAGTTATTGCAAGTGGTTGCAAGTGGTTGAGAGTTCTTGCAAGTGGTTGCGAGTGGTTGCGAGTGGTTGTGGGTGGTTGCAAGTGGTTGCGAGTGGTAGTGAGTGGTTGCGAGTGGTTGAAGTGGTTGCGAGTGGTTGCGAGTGGATGCGAGTGGCTGCAAGTGGTTCCGAGTGGTTGCGAGTGGTTGCAAGTGGTTACGAGTGGTTGCGAGTGGCTGCGAGTGGTTCCGAGTGGTTGCAAGTGGTTGTGAGTGGTTGCAAGTGGTTACGATTGGTTGTGAGTGGTTACGAGTGGTTGTGAGTGGTTGTGAGTGGTTGTAATTGGTTGTGAGTGGTTGCAAGTGGTTGCAAGTGGTTATGAGTGGTTACGATTGGTTGCGAGTGGTTGTGAGTGGTTCAAGTGGTTGTGAGTGGTTGTGAGTGGTTGCGAGTGCTTGCAAGTGCTTGCAAGTGGTTGTGAGTGGTTGTGAGTGGTTGCAAGTGTTAAGGAGTTGTTGCCAGTGGTTGCAAGTGGTTGCGAGAGGTTGCAAGTGGTTGCGAGTGGTTGGGAGTAGTTGTGAGTTGTCGCCAGTCGTTACGAGGGGTTGTGAGTGGTTGCAAGTACTTCCGAGTGGTTACGAGTGGTTGTGAGTGGTTACGAGTGGTTGCGAGTGGTTGCGAGTGGTTACGAGTGCTTGCAAGTGGTTGCGAGTTCTTGCGAGTGGTTTTAAGGGGTTGCCAGTGGCTCCCTGTGGTTGCGAGTGCTTCCGAGTGGTTTTGTGTGGTTACGAGTGGTTGCGTATGGTTGCAAGTGATTGCGAGTGGTTGTGAGTGGTTACGAGTGGTTGCAAGTGGTTGTGAGTGGTTGCGATTGGTTGCGAGTGGCTGCGAGTGGTTGCAAGTGGTTATGAGTGGTTGCAAGTGGTTGCGAGTGGTTGCGAGTGGTTACGAATGATTGCGAGTGGTTGCGAGTGGTTGCGAGTGGTTGCGAGTGCTTGCGAGTGGTTGCGAGTGGTTACGAGTGGTTGCGAGTGGATGCAAGTGGTTGCGAGTGGTTGCGAGTGGTTGCGAGTGCTTGCGAGTGGTTGCGAGTGGTTACGAGTGGTTGCGAGTGGATGCAAGTGGTTGCGAGTGGTTGCGAGTGGTTGCGAGTGCTTGCGAGTGGTTGCGAGTGGTTACGAGTGGTTGCGAGTGGATGCAAGTGGTTGCGAGTGGTTGCGAGTGGTTGCGAGTGCTTGCGAGTGGTTGCGAGTGGTTACGAGTGGTTGCGAGTGGATGCAAGTGGTTGCGAGTGGTTGCGAGTGGTTGCGAGTGCTTGCGAGTGGTTGCGAGTGGTTACGAGTGGTTGCGAGTGGATGCAAGTGGTTGCGAGTGGTTGCGAGTGGTTGCGAGTGCTTGCGAGTGGTTGCGAGTGGTTACGAGTGGTTGCGAGTGGATGCAAGTGGTTGCGAGTGGTTGCGAGTGGTTGCGAGTGCTTGCGAGTGGTTGCGAGTGGTTACGAGTGGTTGCGAGTGGATGCAAGTGGTTGCGAGTGGTTGCGAGTGGTTGCGAGTGCTTGCGAGTGGTTGCGAGTGGTTACGAGTGGTTGCGAGTGGATGCAAGTGGTTGCGAGTGGTTGCGAGTGGTTGCGAGTGCTTGCGAGTGGTTGCGAGTGGTTACGAGTGGTTGCGAGTGGATGCAAGTGGTTGCGAGTGGTTGCGAGTGGTTGCGAGTGCTTGCGAGTGGTTGCGAGTGGTTACGAGTGGTTGCGAGTGGATGCAAGTGGTTGCGAGTGGTTGCGAGTGGTTGCGAGTGCTTGCGAGTGGTTGCGAGTGGTTACGAGTGGTTGCGAGTGGATGCAAGTGGTTGCGAGTGGTTGCGAGTGGTTGCGAGTGCTTGCGAGTGGTTGCGAGTGGTTACGAGTGGTTGCGAGTGGATGCAAGTGGTTGCGAGTGGTTGCGAGTGGTTGCGAGTGCTTGCGAGTGGTTGCGAGTGGTTACGAGTGGTTGCGAGTGGATGCAAGTGGTTGCGAGTGGTTGCGAGTGGTTGCGAGTGCTTGCGAGTGGTTGCGAGTGGTTACGAGTGGTTGCGAGTGGATGCAAGTGGTTGCGAGTGGTTGCGAGTGGTTGCGAGTGCTTGCGAGTGGTTGCGAGTGGTTACGAGTGGTTGCGAGTGGATGCAAGTGGTTGCGAGTGGTTGCGAGTGGTTGCGAGTGCTTGCGAGTGGTTGCGAGTGGTTACGAGTGGTTGCGAGTGGATGCAAGTGGTTGCGAGTGGTTGCGAGTGGTTGCGAGTGCTTGCGAGTGGTTGCGAGTGGTTACGAGTGGTTGCGAGTGGATGCAAGTGGTTGCGAGTGGTTGCGAGTGGTTGCGAGTGCTTGCGAGTGGTTGCGAGTGGTTACGAGTGGTTGCGAGTGGATGCAAGTGGTTGCGAGTGGTTGCGAGTGGTTGCGAGTGCTTGCGAGTGGTTGCGAGTGGTTACGAGTGGTTGCGAGTGGATGCAAGTGGTTGCGAGTGGTTGCGAGTGGTTGCGAGTGCTTGCGAGTGGTTGCGAGTGGTTACGAGTGGTTGCGAGTGGATGCAAGTGGTTGCGAGTGGTTGCGAGTGGTTGCGAGTGCTTGCGAGTGGTTGCGAGTGGTTACGAGTGGTTGCGAGTGGATGCAAGTGGTTGCGAGTGGTTGCGAGTGGTTGCGAGTGCTTGCGAGTGGTTGCGAGTGGTTACGAGTGGTTGCGAGTGGTTACGAGTGGTTGCAAGTGGTTGCGAGTGGTTGTGAGTGGTTGCAAGTGGTTACGAGTGGTTGCGAGTGGTTACGAGTGGTTGCAAGTGGTTGCCAGTGATTGTGAGTGGTTGTGAGTGGTTGCGAATGGTTGCAAGTGGTTGCGAGTGGTTGCGAGTTGTTGCGAGTGATTGCAATTGGTTGCGAGTGGTTGCAAGTGGTTGCGAGTGGTTATGAGTGGTTACAATTGGTTGCGAGTGGTTCCGAGTGGTTCAAGTGGTTGTGAGTGGTTGTGAGTGGTTGTGAGTGCTTACAAGTGCTTGCAAGTGGTTTTGAGTGGTTGTGAGTGGTTGCAAGTGTTTGGGAGTGGTTGCCAGTGGTTGGAAGTGGTTGCGAGTTGTTGCAAGTGGTTGCGAGTGGTTGCGAGTGGTTGCAAGTTGTTTCCAGTGGTTACGAAGGGTTGCGAGTGGTTGCGATTGGTTGCGAGTGGTTACCAGTGGTTGTGAGTGGTTGCGAGTGGTTCCGAGTGGTTGCGAATGGTTACGAGTGCCTGCAAGTGGTTGCGAGTTCTTGCGAGGGGTTGCAAGTGGTTGCAATTGGTTGTGAGTGGTTGCGAGTGGTTTTGTATGGTTGCGAGTGATTGCGAGCGGTTCTGAGTGGTTACAAGTGGTTGCAAGTGGTTGTAAGTGGTTGCGAGAGGTTGCGAGTGGCTGTGAGTGGTTGTGAGTGGTTATGAGTGGCTGCAAGTAGTTGCGAGTGTTTTCAAGTGGTTGCGAGTGGTTGCGAGTGATTGCGAGTGGTTGCGAGTGGTTGCGAGTGGTTACAAGTGGTTGAGAGTGGTTGTGAGTGGTTGCGAGTGGGTGCGAGGGGGTGCGATTGGTTGTGAGTGGTTGCAAGTGGTTACGAGCGGTTGCGAGTGGGTACGAGTGGTTGTGAGTGGTTGTGAGTGGTTCTGAGTGGTTGTGAGTGGTTGCGAGTAGTTGCGAGTGTTTTCAAGTGGTTGCGAGTGGTTGCGAGTAGTTACGAGTGGTTGCAAGTGGTTGCCAGTGGTTGCGAGTGGTCGAAAGTGGTTGCGAGTGGTTGCGAGTGGTCGCGAGTGATTGCAAGTGGTTGCGAGTGGTTGCGAGGGGGTGCGATTGGTTGTGAGTGGTTGCAAGTGGTTACGAGCGGTTGCGAGTGGGTACGAGTGGTTGTGAGTGGTTGTGAGTGGTTCTGAGTGGTTGTGAGTGGTTGCGAGTAGTTGCGAGTGTTTTCAAGTGGTTGCGAGTGGTTGCGAGTAGTTACGAGTGGTTGCAAGTGGTTGCCAGTGGTTGCGAGTGGTCGAAAGTGGTTGCGAGTGGTTGCGAGTGGTCGCGAGTGATTGCAAGTGGTTGCGAGTGGTTGCGAGGGGGTGCGATTGGTTGTGAGTGGTTGCAAGTGGTTACGAGCGGTTGCGAGTGGGTACGAGTGGTTGTGAGTGGTTGTGAGTGGTTCTGAGTGGTTGTGAGTGGTTGCGAGTAGTTGCGAGTGTTTTCAAGTGGTTGCGAGTGGTTGCGAGTAGTTACGAGTGGTTGCAAGTGGTTGCCAGTGGTTGCGAGTGGTCGAAAGTGGTTGCGAGTGGTTGCGAGTGGTCGCGAGTGATTGCAAGTGGTTGCGAGTGGTTGCGAGGGGGTGCGATTGGTTGTGAGTGGTTGCAAGTGGTTACGAGCGGTTGCGAGTGGGTACGAGTGGTTGTGAGTGGTTGTGAGTGGTTCTGAGTGGTTGTGAGTGGTTGCGAGTAGTTGCGAGTGTTTTCAAGTGGTTGCGAGTGGTTGCGAGTAGTTACGAGTGGTTGCAAGTGGTTGCCAGTGGTTGCGAGTGGTCGAAAGTGGTTGCGAGTGGTTGCGAGTGGTCGCGAGTGATTGCAAGTGGTTGCGAGTGGTTGCGAGGGGGTGCGATTGGTTGTGAGTGGTTGCAAGTGGTTACGAGCGGTTGCGAGTGGGTACGAGTGGTTGTGAGTGGTTGTGAGTGGTTCTGAGTGGTTGTGAGTGGTTGCGAGTAGTTGCGAGTGTTTTCAAGTGGTTGCGAGTGGTTGCGAGTAGTTACGAGTGGTTGCAAGTGGTTGCCAGTGGTTGCGAGTGGTCGAAAGTGGTTGCGAGTGGTTGCGAGTGGTCGCGAGTGATTGCAAGTGGTTGCGAGTGGTTGCGAGGGGGTGCGATTGGTTGTGAGTGGTTGCAAGTGGTTACGAGCGGTTGCGAGTGGGTACGAGTGGTTGTGAGTGGTTGTGAGTGGTTCTGAGTGGTTGTGAGTGGTTGCGAGTAGTTGCGAGTGTTTTCAAGTGGTTGCGAGTGGTTGCGAGTAGTTACGAGTGGTTGCAAGTGGTTGCCAGTGGTTGCGAGTGGTCGAAAGTGGTTGCGAGTGGTTGCGAGTGGTCGCGAGTGATTGCAAGTGGTTGCGAGTGGTTGCGAGGGGGTGCGATTGGTTGTGAGTGGTTGCAAGTGGTTACGAGCGGTTGCGAGTGGGTACGAGTGGTTGTGAGTGGTTGTGAGTGGTTCTGAGTGGTTGTGAGTGGTTGCGAGTAGTTGCGAGTGTTTTCAAGTGGTTGCGAGTGGTTGCGAGTGGTCGCGAGTGATTGCAATTGGTTGCGAGTGGTTGCAAGTGGTTGCGAGTGGTTATGAGTGGTTACAATTGGTTGCGAGTGGTTCTGAGTGGTTCAAGTGGTTGTGAGTGGTTGTGAGTGGTTGCAAGTGTTTGGGAGTGGTTGCTAGTGGTTGGAAGTGGTTGCGAGTTGTTGCAAGTGGTTGCGAGTGGTTGCGAGTGGTTGCGAGTTGTTGCCAGTGGTTACGAGGGGTTGCGAGTGGTCGCGATTGGTTGCGAGTGGTTACCAGTGGTTGTGAGTGGTTGCGAGTGGTTCCGAGTGGTTGTGAGTGGTTACGAGTGCTTGCAAGTGGTTGCGAGTTCTTGCGAGGGGTTGCAAGTGGTTGCAATCGGTTGTGAGTGGTTGCGAGTGGTTTTGTATGGTTGCAAGTGATTGCGAGCGGTTCTGATTGGTTACAAGTGGTTGCAAGTGGTTGTAAGTGGTTGTGAGAGGTTGCGAGTGGCTGCGAGTGGTTGTGAGAGGTTATGAGTGGTTGCAAGTGGTTGCGATTGTTTTCAAGTGGTTGCGAGCGGTTGCGAATGATTGCGAGTGGTTGCGAGTGGTTGTGAGTGGTTGCAAGTGGTTGCAAGTGGTTGCGAGTGGTTGTGAGAGGTTGCAAGTGGTTGCAAGTGGTTGCGGGTGGTAACGAGTTGTTGTGAGTTGTTGTGAGTGGTTGCGAGTGGTTGCGAGTGGCTGCGAGAGGTTGCGAGTGGTTGCGAGTGGTTGCGAGTGGTCGCGAGTGATTGCGATTGGTTGCGAGTGGTTGCGAGTGGTTGCGAGGGGTTGCGAGTGGTTGCGAGTGGTTGCGAGTGGTCGCGAGTGATTGCGATTGGTTGCGAGTGGTTGCGAGTGGTTGCGAGGGGTTGCGAGTGGTTGCGAGTGGTTGCGAGTGGTCGCGAGTGATTGCGATTGGTTGCGAGTGGTTGCGAGTGGTTGCGAGGGGTTGCGAGTGGTTGCGAGTGGTTGCGAGTGGTCGCGAGTGATTGCGATTGGTTGCGAGTGGTTGCGAGTGGTTGCGAGGGGTTGCGAGTGGTTGCGAGTGGTTGCGAGTGGTCGCGAGTGATTGCGATTGGTTGCGAGTGGTTGCGAGTGGTTGCGAGGGGTTGCGAGTGGTTGCGAGTGGTTGCGAGTGGTCGCGAGTGATTGCGATTGGTTGCGAGTGGTTGCGAGTGGTTGCGAGGGGTTGCGAGTGGTTGCGAGTGGTTGCGAGTGGTCGCGAGTGATTGCGATTGGTTGCGAGTGGTTGCGAGTGGTTGCGAGGGGTTGCGAGTGGTTGCGAGTGGTTGCGAGTGGTCGCGAGTGATTGCGATTGGTTGCGAGTGGTTGCGAGTGGTTGCGAGGGGTTGCGAGTGGTTGCGAGTGGTTGCGAGTGGTCGCGAGTGATTGCGATTGGTTGCGAGTGGTTGCGAGTGGTTGCGAGGGGTTGCGAGTGGTTGCGAGTGGTTGCGAGTGGTCGCGAGTGATTGCGATTGGTTGCGAGTGGTTGCGAGTGGTTGCGAGGGGTTGCGAGTGGTTGCGAGTGGTTGCGAGTGGTCGCGAGTGATTGCGATTGGTTGCGAGTGGTTGCGAGTGGTTGCGAGGGGTTGCGAGTGGTTGCGAGTGGTTGCGAGTGGTCGCGAGTGATTGCGATTGGTTGCGAGTGGTTGCGAGTGGTTGCGAGGGGTTGCGAGTGGTTGCGAGTGGTTGCGAGTGGTCGCGAGTGATTGCGATTGGTTGCGAGTGGTTGCGAGTGGTTGCGAGGGGTTGCGAGTGGTTGCGAGTGGTTGCGAGTGGTCGCGAGTGATTGCGATTGGTTGCGAGTGGTTGCGAGTGGTTGCGAGGGGTTGCGAGTGGTTGCGAGTGGTTGCGAGTGGTCGCGAGTGATTGCGATTGGTTGCGAGTGGTTGCGAGTGGTTGCGAGGGGTTGCGAGTGGTTGCGAGTGGTTGCGAGTGGTCGCGAGTGATTGCGATTGGTTGCGAGTGGTTGCGAGTGGTTGCGAGGGGTTGCGAGTGGTTGCGAGTGGTTGCGAGTGGTCGCGAGTGATTGCGATTGGTTGCGAGTGGTTGCGAGTGGTTGCGAGGGGTTGCGAGTGGTTGCGAGTGGTTGCGAGTGGTCGCGAGTGATTGCGATTGGTTGCGAGTGGTTGCGAGTGGTTGCGAGGGGTTGCGAGTGGTTGCGAGTGGTTGCGAGTGGTCGCGAGTGATTGCGATTGGTTGCGAGTGGTTGCGAGTGGTTGCGAGGGGTTGCGAGTGGTTGCGAGTGGTTGCGAGTGGTCGCGAGTGATTGCGATTGGTTGCGAGTGGTTGCGAGTGGTTGCGAGGGGTTGCGAGTGGTTGCGAGTGGTTGCGAGTGGTCGCGAGTGATTGCGATTGGTTGCGAGTGGTTGCGAGTGGTTGCGAGGGGTTGCGAGTGGTTGCGAGTGGTTGCGAGTGGTCGCGAGTGATTGCGATTGGTTGCGAGTGGTTGCGAGTGGTTGCGAGGGGTTGCGAGTGGTTGCGAGTGGTTGCGAGTGGTCGCGAGTGATTGCGATTGGTTGCGAGTGGTTGCGAGTGGTTGCGAGGGGTTGCGAGTGGTTGCGAGTGGTTGCGAGTGGTCGCGAGTGATTGCGATTGGTTGCGAGTGGTTGCGAGTGGTTGCGAGTGGCTGCAAGAGGTTACGACTGGTTGCCAGTGGTTGCGAGTGGTTGCAAGTGGTTACAAGTGGTTGCAAGTGGTTGTGAGTTCTTGTGAGTGGTTGCAAGTGGTTGCGTGTGGTTACGAGTGGTTGCGAGTGGTTGCGAGTGGTTGCGAGTAGTTGCGAGTGGTTGCGAGTGGTTGCGAGGGGTTACTTGTGGCTGCCTATGGTTGCGAGTGCTTGCAAGTGGTTTTTTGTGGTTGCGAGTGATTGTGAGTGGTTGCGTATGGTTGCAAGTGGTTGCAAGTGGTTGCGAGTGGTTGCAAGTGGTTGCAAGTGGTCGTGAGTGGTTGCGAGTGGTTGGGAGTGGTTGCGAGTGGTTGCGAGTGGTTATGAGTGGTTGCAAGTGGTTGCGAGTGGTTGCAAGTGGTCGCGAGTGGTTGCGAGTAGTTGCCAGTGGTTGCGACTGGTTGCAAGTGGTTGTGAGTGGTGGCAAGTGGTTGTAAGTGGTTGCAAGTGGTTGCGAGTGGCTGCGAGAGGTTACGACTGGTTGCGAGTGGTTGCGAGTGGCTGCGAGAGGTTACGACTGGTTGCGAGTGGTTGCGAGTGGCTGCGAGAGGTTACGACTGGTTGCGAGTGGTTGCGAGTGGCTGCGAGAGGTTACGACTGGTTGCGAGTGGTTGCGAGTGGCTGCGAGAGGTTACGACTGGTTGCGAGTGGTTGCGAGTGGCTGCGAGAGGTTACGACTGGTTGCGAGTGGTTGCGAGTGGCTGCGAGAGGTTACGACTGGTTGCGAGTGGTTGCGAGTGGCTGCGAGAGGTTACGACTGGTTGCGAGTGGTTGCGAGTGGCTGCGAGAGGTTACGACTGGTTGCGAGTGGTTGCGAGTGGCTGCGAGAGGTTACGACTGGTTGCGAGTGGTTGCGAGTGGCTGCGAGAGGTTACGACTGGTTGCGAGTGGTTGCGAGTGGCTGCGAGAGGTTACGACTGGTTGCGAGTGGTTGCGAGTGGCTGCGAGAGGTTACGACTGGTTGCGAGTGGTTGCGAGTGGCTGCGAGAGGTTACGACTGGTTGCGAGTGGTTGCGAGTGGCTGCGAGAGGTTACGACTGGTTGCGAGTGGTTGCGAGTGGCTGCGAGAGGTTACGACTGGTTGCGAGTGGTTGCGAGTGGCTGCGAGAGGTTACGACTGGTTGCGAGTGGTTGCGAGTGGCTGCGAGAGGTTACGACTGGTTGCGAGTGGTTGCGAGTGGCTGCGAGAGGTTACGACTGGTTGCGAGTGGTTGCGAGTGGCTGCGAGAGGTTACGACTGGTTGCGAGTGGTTGCGAGTGGCTGCGAGAGGTTACGACTGGTTGCGAGTGGTTGCGAGTGGCTGCGAGAGGTTACGACTGGTTGCGAGTGGTTGCGAGTGGCTGCGAGAGGTTACGACTGGTTGCGAGTGGTTGCGAGTGGCTGCGAGAGGTTACGACTGGTTGCGAGTGGTTGCGAGTGGCTGCGAGAGGTTACGACTGGTTGCGAGTGGTTGCGAGTGGCTGCGAGAGGTTACGACTGGTTGCGAGTGGTTGCGAGTGGCTGCGAGAGGTTACGACTGGTTGCGAGTGGTTGCGAGTGGCTGCGAGAGGTTACGACTGGTTGCGAGTGGTTGCGAGTGGTTCTGAGTGGTTGCGAGTGGTCACGAGTGGTTGCAAGTGGTTGCGAGTGGCTGCGAGAGGTTACGACTGGTTGCGAGTGGTTGCGAGTGGTTGCGAGTGGTTAAAAGTGGTTGCAAGTGGTTGTGAGTTATTGCGAGTGGTTGCAAATGGTTGCGAGTGGTTACGAGTGGTTGCGAGTGGTTGCCAGTGGTTGTGAGTAGTTGCGAGTGGTTGCGAGTGGTTGCGAGGGGTTGCTTGTGGCTGCCTGTGGTTCGGAGTTCTTACGAGTGGTTTTGGGTGTTTGCGAGTGGTTGTGAGTAGTTGCGTATGGTTGCAAGTGGTTGCAAGTCGTTGCGAGTGGTTGCAAGTGGTTGCATGTGGTTGTGAGTGGTTGCGAGTGGTTGGGAGTGGTTGCGAGTGGTTGCGAATGGTTGTGAGTGGTTGCAAGTGGTTGCGAGTGGTTGCAAGTGGTCGCAAGTAATTGCAAGTGGTCGCGAGTAATTGCAAGTGGTTGCGAGTGGTTGCGAATGGTTGTGAGTGGTTGCAAGTGGGTGCGAGTGGTTGCGACTGGTTACGAGTGGTTGTGAGTGGTTGCGAGTGGTTACGAGTGGTTGCGAGTGGTT
>SZWC01015114.1:50282-66189 GCA_023375785.1 Penium margaritaceum
ACCAACTCCTCCATGTCCGACGACACGATGATGAGATCATCCACGTAGAGTGCCACGATCTGGTGCAACCCCGGCTGCTTCCGCACGTACACGCTATGATCCGCCTCGCAGCGCTTGAAGCCAAGCTCGGCCATGAAGCCGTCCATTTTCAGGTACCACATGAGTGGCGCTTGCTTCAGCCCGTAGAGCGCCTTGCGAAGCCGGCACACCTTCCCCGCCGGCGCGTCCACCCCCTCCGACACCTCCATGTAGACCTCCTTGTCCAGGTCGCTGTTGAGGAATGCGGTTTTCACGTCCATTGGGTAGACTTCGTAGTCGTGCGCTGCCGCCACGGAGAGGATGGAACGGATGGAGGTGAATTTTGCCACTGGTGCGAAGGTCTCATCGTAGTGTTCATCCTTCCTCTTGACGTACCCCTTCGTCACCAGCCGTGCCTTGTACCGCTCCACCTTCCCCTCCTTGGTGAGATTCTTCTTGAAGATCCACTTGGAGCTGATGATTTTCTCACCCTCCGGCCTGTCGACCAGCTCCCAAGTCCCATTCTCCTCATGGGAGGCGAGCTTGGAATTTATAGCTCCCTCCCACTCAGCACCATCCTTCTCCTGCAATGCCTCCTTGACGGTCCCGGGCTCCTCTTGCGCAAAGAACGCTCAAGCAAGCCCGGTCCAGATGCCCTCCGCGGCATCGTATCTTTTTGCCTTCCTCCTTGTGCGTCCGCTTCTCCGGGGCTGCTGCTGTTGAGGCTGCTGCTGCTGCTGCTGCTGCCGCTGCTGCTGCTGCTGCTGCCGCCGCTGCTGCTGCTGCTGCCCCCTCGCGGTGCCACTTGCACCGCTGGCCTGCTCCCCCTCTCTTGGGAACCGTGGAGATGCGGGCTCACTCCCCGCCTCCTTGTTCAGCTCCACTACTGCCGGTGCTTCAGACTCGTTGTCCCCATCCCCCAGATGGTTCTCGTCGGTTGGAGCGGATGTGACATCACCCTCTTTTGCGTCCTCCGGTGTCTCCCCCTCAAGGAGTGGCAGCCACTCCCCACGCTTGGAGAGACCCGCATCCTTGTCCGTCCAACGGCTGGCCTCATTGAACATGACGTCGTGACTCTTCACGATCTGCTGCCTCCGCGGGTCGAAGAGCCGGTATGCTTTGCTCCCGCTCTCGTACCCGACAAAGATGCACCGGCGAGTCCGCTGGTCCAGCTTGCCCCGCCCCTCCCGTGCCTGCACAACAGCATGTGCAACACAACCAAACGTGCGGAGGTGTGCCACAGTTGGCTTCCTCCCACTCCACACTTCTTGTGGCGTCTTCCACACCTTGGACGGCGCATCTTTTAGCGGCTTTGTCGGCGTCAGGTTCATGATGTACGCCGCTGTCCATGCCGCCTCGCCCCAGTACCGCTGCGCGAGGCCGGCATCACTCAACATGGACCGGACCATGTTGAGGATGGTGCGGTTTGCCCTCTAGTACCAAAGTGTGAAGCTGTAGTGCCACAGTGTGACGCTCTAGTGACAATGTGTGACGCTCCAGTGCCAAAGTGTGACGCTCTAGTACCGATGTATGATGCTCTAGTGCCAAAGTGTGATGCTCTAGTGCCAAAGTGTGACGCTCTAGTGCCAAAGTGTGATGCTCTAATGCCAAAGTATGAAGCTCTAGTGCCAAAGTATGAAGCTCTAGTGCCAAAGTGTGAACCTCTAGTGCCAAACTGCGACGCTCTAGTGCCAACGTGTGACCTCTAGTGCCAAAGTGTGACTCTCTAGTGCCAAAGTGTGAAGCTCTCGTGCCAATTGTGACGCTCTAGTGCCAAAGTGTGACGCTCTAGTGCCAACGTTTGGAGCTGTAGTGCCAAAATGTGACGCTCTAGTGCTTACGTGTGACGCTCTAGTGCCAAAGTGTGACGCTCTAGCGCCAAAGTGTGGAGCTCTAGTGCCAAGGTGTGACGCTCTAGTGGCAAAGTGTGACGCTCTAGTGGCAAAGTGTGACGCTCTAGTGCCAAAGTGTGTCGCTATAGTGCCAATGTGTGACACTCTAGTGCCAACGTGTGATGATCTAGTGCAAACGTGTGGAACTCTAGTGCCAAAGTGTGAAGCTCTAGTGCCAAAGTATGACGCTCTAGTACCAAAGTGTGATGCTATAGTGCCAACGTGTGACGCTCTAGTGCCAAAGTGTGACGCTCTAGTACCAAAGTGTGCAGCTCTAGTGCCAAAGTGTGACACTCTAGTGCTAAGTGTGACGCTCGAGTGCAAATGTATGACACTCTAGTGCCAACGTGTGAAGCTCTAGTGCCAAAGTGTGATGCTCTAGTGCCAAAGTGTGACTCTCTAGTGCCAAAGTGTGAAGCTCTAGTGCCAAAGTGTGAAGCTCTAGTGCCAGCGTGTGACACTCTTGTGCCAAGGTGTGACACTCCAGTGCCAAAGTGTGAATCTCTAGTGCCAAAGTGTGACGCTCTAGTGCCAAAGTGTGACTCTCTAGTGCCAAAGTGTGAAGCTATAGTGCCAAAGTGTGAAACTCTAGTGGCAAAGTGTGACGCTTTAGTGCTAAAGTATAACGCTCTAGTGCCAAAGTGTGACGCTTTTGTGCCAAAGTGTGAAGCTCTAGTGCCAAATTGTGACGCTCTAGTGCCAAACTGTGACGCCCTAGTACCAAAGTGTGACGCTCTAGTGCCAAAGTGTGACGCTCTAGTGCCAAAGTGTGACGCTCTAGGGCCAAAGAGTGAGGCTCTAGTGCCAAAGTGTGACGCTCTAGTGCCAAAGTGTGACACTATAGTGCCAAAGTGTGGACCTCTAGTGCCAAAGTATGAAGCTCTAGTGCCAAAGTGTGACGCTCTAGTGCCAAAGTATGACGCTCTAGTACCAAAGTGTGATGCTATAGTGCCAAAGTGTGACGCTCTAGTGCCAAAGTATGACGCTCTAGTACCAAAGTGTGATGCTATAGTGCCAAAGTGTGACGCTCTAGTGCCAAAGTATGACGCTCTAGTACCAAAGTGTGATGCTATAGTGCCAAAGTGTGACGCTCTAGTGCCAAAGTATGACGCTCTAGTACCAAAGTGTGATGCTATAGTGCCAAAGTGTGACGCTCTAGTGCCAAAGTATGACGCTCTAGTACCAAAGTGTGATGCTATAGTGCCAAAGTGTGACGCTCTAGTGCCAAAGTATGACGCTCTAGTACCAAAGTGTGATGCTATAGTGCCAAAGTGTGACGCTCTAGTGCCAAAGTATGACGCTCTAGTACCAAAGTGTGATGCTATAGTGCCAAAGTGTGACGCTCTAGTGCCAAAGTGTGACGCTTTAGTGCCAAAGTGTGACGCTCTAGTGCCAAAGTGTGACGCCCTAGTACCAAAGTGTGACGCTCTAGTGCCAAAGTGTGACGCTCTAGTGCCAAAGTGTGACGCTCTAGGGCCAAAGAGTGAGGCTCTAGTGCCAAAGTGTGACGCTCTAGTGCCAAAGTGTGACACTATAGTGCCAGAGTGTGGACCTCTAGTGGCAAAGTATGAAGCTCTAGTGCCAAAGTCTAACGCTCTAGTGCCAAAGTGTGATACTCTAGTGCCAAAGTGTGATGCTCTAGCTCCAAAGTGTGACGCTCTAGTGCCAAAATATGACGCTCTAGTCCCAAAGTGTGACGCTTTAGTGCAAAAGTGTAAAGCTCTAGTGCCAAAGTGTGACGCTCTAGTGCCAAAGTGTGACGTTCTAGTGCCAAAGTGTGACGCTCTTGTGCAAAAGTGTGATGCTCTAGTGCCAAAGTGTGCTGCTCTAGTGCCAAAGTGTGACACTCTAGTGCCAAAGTGTGACGCTCTAGTTCCAAAGTGTGAAACTCTAATGCCAAAGTGTGACACTCTAGTGCTAAGTGGGACGCTCGAGTGCCAAAGTGTGACGCTCTAGTGCCAAAGTGTGAAGCTCTAGTGCCAAAGTGTCATGCTCTAGTGCCAAAGTGTGACTCTCTAGTGCCAATGTGTGAAGCTCTAGTGCCAAAGTGTCAAGCTCTAGTGCCAACATGAGACATTCTAGTGATAAGGTGTGACACTCTAGTGCTAAAATGTGAAGCTCTAGTGCCAAAGTGTGACGCTCTAGTGCCAAAATGTGACGCTCTAGTGCCTATAAGTGACGCTCTAGTGCCAAAGTGGGAAGCTCTAGTGCCCAATCGTGAAGCTCTAGTGCCAAAGTGTGACGCTCTAGTGCCAAAGTATGACGCTCTAGTACCAAAGTGTGACCCTTAAGTGCCAAATTGTGAAGCTCTAGTGCCAAAGGTTGACGCTCTAGTGCCAATGTGTGACGCTCCAGTGCAAAAGTGTGATGCTCTAGTACCAAAGTGTGACGCTGTAGTGCCAAAGTGTGACTCTCTAGTGCCAAAGTGTGACGCTCTAGTGCCAAAGTGTGACGCTTTAGTGCCAAAGAGTGAGGCTCTAGTGCCAAACTCCGACGCTCAGTGCCAAAGTGTGACACTATAGTGCCAAAATGTGATGCTCTAATGGCAAAGTGCGACGCTCTAGTGCCAAAGTGTGAAGCTCTAGTGCCAAAGTGTGACGCTCTAGTGCCAAAGTGTGATGCTATAGTGCGAAAGTGTGGAGGTCTAGTGCCAGAGTTCAAAGCTCTAGTGCCAAAGTGTGATGCTCTAGTGCCAAAGTGTGACTCTCTAGTGCCAAAGTGTGAAGCTCTAGTGCCAAAGTGTGAAGCTCTAGTGCCAGCGTGTGACACTCTAGTGCCAAGGTGTGACACTCCAGTGCCAAAGTGTGAAGCTCTAGTGCCAATGTGTGACGCTCTAGTGCCAAAGTGTGACTCTCTAGTGCCAAAGTGTGAAGCTATAGTGTCAAAGTGTGAAACTCTAGTGCCAAAGTGTGACGCTTTAGTGCTAAAGTATGACACTCTAGTGCCAAAGTGTGACGCTTTTGTGCCAAAGTGTGAAGCTCTAGTACCAATTTGTGACGCTCCAGTGCCAAACTGTGACGCTCTAGTACCAAAGTGTGACGCTCTAGTGCCAAAGTGTGACGCTCTAGTGCCAAAGTGTGACGCTCTAGGGCCAAAGAGTGAGGCTCTAGTGCCAAAGTGTGACGCTCTAGTGCCAAAGTGTGATGCTCTAGTACCAAAGTGTGACGCTCTAGTGCCAAAGTGTGACGCTCTAGTGCCAAAGTGTGACGCTCTAGGGCCAAAGAGTGAGGCTCTAGTGCCAAAGTGTGACGCTCTAGTGCCAAAGTGTGTCACTATAGTGCCAGAGTGTGGAACTCTAGTGGCAAAGTATGAAGCTCTAGTGTGAAAGTGTAACGCTCTAGTGCCAAAGTGTGATACTCTAGTGCCAAAGTGTGATGCTCTAGCTCCAAAGTGTGACGCTCTAGTGCCAAAATATGACGCTCTAGTCCCAAAGTGTGACGCTTTAGTTTAAAAGTGTGAAACTCTAGTGCCAAAGTGTGACGCTCTAGTGCCAAAGTGTGACGTTCTAGTGCCAAAGTGTGACACTCTTGCGCCAAAGTGTGATACTCTAGTGCCAAAGTGTGCTGCTCTAGTGCCAAAGTGTGACACTCTAGTGCCAAAGTGTGACGTTCTAGTGCCAAAGTGTGAAACTCTAATGCCAAAGTGTGACACTCTAGTGCTAAGTGGGACACTCGAGTGCCAAAGTGTGACGCTCTAGTGCCAAAGTGTGAAGCTCTAGTGCCAGAGTGTCATGCTCTAGTGCCAAAGTGTGACTCTCTAGTGCCAATGTGTGAAGCTCTAGTGCCAAAGTGTCAAGCTCTAGTGCCAACGTGAGACATTCTAGTGACAAGGTGTGACAGTCTAGTGCTAAAATGTGAAGCTCTAGTGCCAAAGTGTGACGCTCTAGTGCCAAAATGTGATGCTCTAGTGTCTATGTGTGACGCTATAGTGCCAAATTGGGAAGCTCTAGTGCCCAATCGTGAAGCTCTAGTGCCAAAGTGTGACGCTCTAGTGCCAAAGTATGACGCTCTAGTACCAAAGTGTGACCCTTAAGTGCCAAATTGTGAAGCTCTAGTGCCAAAGGTTGACGCTCTAGTGTGAAGGAGCGAGAGTGACGGAGCAAAGAGTTGAGAGGGACTTGGCAAAGACAGGAAATGCGAGGAGCAAGCAGAGCGAAGACATGGCGGCGAAGCCGCGGAACCAAAGGGGAACGGGATGAGTAGAACTGTTCTAGTTAATTGGAGGAAAAAACAAACTCAATAATATATCACAGAACAGGACAAAGATATTGCAACGGCTTCTTCTGCACTAGACGGACGCGATTGCGACGTGGTCGCGGTTATTAGGGGCGACTCACCTTTAAGTCACTGGCCGTGACCGACAATCCGTTGGCGAAGTGGTTCGTTTTGGCTCGATGCCGAACCTGAACCATTTATTGAGAACTCGGATTATCCGAGGGAGATTTTCAGCGTTGACTTCAATATTACGACAGCCCCCCTTGAAGTCAACACTGGAGAGAAGATGATGTGCAGGACAGATACAGGGTTTGCCAGATCTCAGAGAGTCCTTCGTGTGATTGTCGGATAGGTGGGTGAAGAGAGTGATGAGTAATGAGGATGAGCGCCTCCTTTAGAAGTGCTTCAACCCAGTCGGTATCAAGAAGGGATATTGATTCCAGGAGACCAAGCAGTACCTGTCAGAGATTGAACTTGGGGAACTGAAGGTCGTCCCAGATTGAGAAGGAGTTCAACTCTCCATTGATGGTAGTTTGTGGAACCATCTCTTTTCCTGTGCAGTTGGAGGGAGTTTCGTAGGCACTCTGGAAGATGAGTGACAATGTCGATTAATGCGCTGTTGGGTGTTGAACAGTCAATGAAGTAGATCGCCTTCACTGAAGGTTGGACACAAAGGAGAGCATTGATCGTGTTGTTGCTCATGGTTTGTTCCAGTGTAGGGAGTGCCGAGGGGAACCGTTGATTCATCAAGGTTGGTTGCTGAGTTGACCTTGATGAGGATGTTGTTCCAAGAGGATACTACTGAGAACTCATTCTCTGTGGCATGGTCCCTTGGAGATGATGGTGGAGGTAGTGGAGATGATGATGGTGGATGGCTTATGCTAGGCACTGGGCGAGCCTGAGGGTAGAAGAATGAGTGGAGGAATGGTTGATGAATGAGTGAGCTTAGGGATGAAACCTCGTGCGCTCCGGATGTTTTCGGCGTGGGTGCAGGTCGTCGCGGAATGGGCGATACGACCGGGCGGATCCGTGTGCCGAGTTGATGACAGAAGGCGATTGATGGCAGAAAAGCGATTGATGATGGACTGGGTGCAGGGGTGAAACCACGTGCGCGATTGAAACAGGGGAGTAGGATGCGGCAAGGGGAAGGCAGAGGCCAACGTGCCGCGAGAAATCTGTTACAGGCGTGGGTGCAGGCTGCTACGGAAGTGGACAGCTAGCTCGTGCAGATCCTTGTGCTGTTCACAGATGCTAAGGATGATAACGGAAGCTGATGATGATGGAGTGGGCGCAGAGGGGAGCCACGTGCGCTGAAGGAAGTTTCGGCGTGGGTGCAGGTCATCGTGGAAAAGGCGATGCGACCGGGCGGATCCTTGTGCCGAGCTGAAAGCAATGCGGAAGCGGAGGAAACGATTGATGAATGAGTGGGCGCAGGGGCGGAACCACGTGTGCTGCGGAATGATGCTGATGTGGATGATTGAGGTGAAGGTGGAGCGGAGGATGCTGAAGATGGAGAGACGGAGATGAGCCAGAAACGGACGGCTGATGGAGCTAAGGAGACTGGAGTGAGGATGGCAAGGAAGGCTGATCGAAGCAGATGATGCGAGGAGTGAATGATGGATAAGGGAGGTAGGGAGCGATGCGAGCGGAGGAAGCCGAGATGAGAGGCGACGCGGTAGGGAGGTAGAGCGACACAACCACTTCTTCTACGTTCAGGAGAGTGACGGCTTGTTCCCTAGTTGGCTCGGAGATGGGAGCAGGAAGACTGGTGGTGTCCGATATCCTGTCGACTGGGAGAAGTTGGTCACGGCAGAGGAGGTCAGGCAGCGGGCAGGGAACTGATCCGCTGATGTCAGGAGAGTGACGGCTTGTTCCCCAGTTGGCTCGGAGACCGGAGCAGGAAGACTGGTGGTGTCCGATATCCTGACGGCGGTAGTTTCGGCTACAACTGTTGATGAGGTGAGATGGTGGTGCGAGAAGGCGGCTCGAAGGATGTTGATGACGGAGAGGGTGAAGGAAGGTAGATGACGATGAGCTGAGGGAGGTGGATGATGTAAGAGGGATGAGAAGGGCTGATGGCAGCAGATGAGAATGGCGCGAGGAATGAGGATGGATGATGATGCAGATGGAGGAGGGTAGGCACAGATCGACGCACGAGAGACGAGGGGCGATGCGGCAGAGAGGTAGAGTGTCACAACCGTTTTCTTTTGTTTTCAGGAGAGTGACAGCTTGTTCCCCCGTTGGCTCGGAAGTGGGAGCAGGAAGACTGGTGGCGTCTGATATCCTGTCAGCTGGAAGAGGTTGGTTGCGACAGAGGGAGTCAGGCAGCGGGCAGAGGCACTAGACCGTTGATGTCAGGAGAGTGATGGCTTGTTTCCCAGTTGGCTCAGAAATTGGAGCAGGAAGATTGGTGGTGTCCGATATCCTGACGGCGGCAGTTTTTGGCTGCAGCTGCTGACGAGAGGAGAAGGCGATGCGAGAAGGCGGCTCGAGACAATG
Source organism: Penium margaritaceum (assembly GCA_023375785.1). Classification (NCBI taxonomy): domain Eukaryota; kingdom Viridiplantae; phylum Streptophyta; class Zygnematophyceae; order Desmidiales; family Peniaceae; genus Penium; species Penium margaritaceum. The sequence goes on from SZWC01015114.1 coordinate 58,906, forward strand.
AATGCGGGCGGGCTGAGGATGACGACAAAGCAGTAGCAGATGAGGCTGATAAGGCAAGATCAAAGAGGAGGAGATGCTTGCGGAGGCGGATGTGATGAGGGGCAGCGGATGGCAGACGGCAGGAAGCTTCTTGGTAGTTGACGGCAGACGGTGGCTCGAGAGTTACTTACGACTGATGTGGGTGACAAGTCACCGGTTGTTGGCCACGGGCGCAGAAATAGGCGCAGGGCCTCCGTAGGATGACAAGGCGTTTCTTCAGCGCAGAGAAATCGTCAGGCAGAGTTGCTGATGTCAGCTGCTGGCAAAGCGGCGAGGCGTGAGGCGACGGTAGCGGCGGCAGAAGATTGCAGGTGGAAGCGATGGAGGGAAGATGGCGGTAGAGCGATGACGTGGTCACGGGGTACCAGGTGATGTTGCCTGATGCTCTGATACCATGTCAGAAGAATGTAGACACGAGAACAGCAGTAGCAGAAGCAGGTAGAAGCGTCAGGACATGCAAGCGTACGTCAGCAGAGTGACGTAGGCGAGAACGGTCCGAGGAGTTAGTCACGGAAGCTGATAGAGACTGAGACGCGAGGTAGTCGAGGTAGACAAGTTGATGTAAGAGAGAGTACTGGCGAGATGAGTGATGGTTGGCGGAGTAAGAGAGCTGGTTGGCGGAGTAAGGAGCGAGAGTGAAGGAGCGAAGAGTTGAGAGGGACTTGGCGAAGACAGGAAATGCGAGGAGCGAGCAGAACAAAGACACGGCGGCGAAGCCACGGAACCAAAGGGGAACAGGAGGAGTAGAACGGTTCTGGTCAATTAGAGGGAATGAACATCCTCAGTAATATATCACAGAAAAGGACAAAGATATTCCAACGGCTTCTTCTTCGCTAGCCGGACGCGATTCCACGTGGTCGCGGTTATTAGGGGCGACTCGCCTTTAAGTCACTGGCCGTGACTGACAATCCGTTGGCGAGGTGGTTCGTGTTGGCTCGATGCCGAACCTGAACCATTTATTGAGAACTCGGATTATCCGAGGGAGACTGCCAGTGTTGAATTCAATATTCCGACAATAGTGCCAAAGTGTGACGCTCTTGTGCCAAAGTGTGACGCTCTAGTGCTAAAGTTTGATGCTCTAGTGCCAAAGTGGGACGTTCTAGTGTCAAAGTCTGACGCTCTAGTGCCAAAGTGTGACGCTCTAGTGCCAAAGTGTGACTCTCTAGTGCCAAAGTGTGAAGCTTTAGTGCCAAAGTATGAAACTCTAGGGCCAAAGTATGATGCTCTAGTGCTAAAGTATGACGTTCTAGTGCCAAAGTGTGACGCTTTAGTGCCAAAGTGTGAAGCTCTAGTGCCAACGTTTGACGCTCCAGTGCCAAAGTGTGACGCTCTAGTGCCAAAGTGTGACGCTCTAGTGCCAAAGTGTGACGCTCTATTGCCAAAGTGTGACGCTCTAGTGTCAAAGAGTGAGGCTCTAGTGCCAAAGTGTGACGCTCTAGTGCCAAAGTGTGACACTGTAGTGCCAGAGTGTGGAACTCTAGTGCCAAAGTATGAAGCTCTAGTGCCATTGAGTGACGCTCTAGTGCCAAAGTGTGATACTCTAGTGCCAAAGTGTGATGCTCTAATGGCAAAGTGCAACGCTCTAGTTCAAAAGTGTGAAGCTATAGTGCCAAAGTGTGATACCGTTGTGCTAAGGGGTGTTGCTCCAGTGCCAAAGTTCAAAGCTCTAGTGCCAAAGTGTCACGCTCTAGGACAAAAGGGTAATACTCTAGTGCCAAAAAATGACGCTCTAGTCCAAACTTTTGACGCTCTAGTGCCAAAGTGTGAAGCTCTAGTACCACAGTGTGACACTCTAGTGCCAAAGTGTGACGCTCTAGTGCCAAAGTATGATTATGTAGTGCTAAAGTGTGGAGGTCTAGTGCAAAATTTCGAAGCTCTAGTGCCAAAGTGTGACGCTCTAGTGCAAACGTGTAACACTCTAGTGCCTAAGTATGACGCTCTAGTCCCAAAGTGTGACGCTCTAGTGCCAAAGCGTGAAGCTCTAGTACCACATTATGACGCTCTAGTGCAGAAGTATAACTCTCTAGTGCCAAAGTATGACACTCTAGTCCCAAAGTGTGACGCTCTAGTGCCAATGTGTGATGCTCTAGTACCATAGTGTGACGCTCTAGTGCCACATGTGAAGCTCTAGTGCCAAAGTGTGGCATTCTACTGCCAATGTGTGACACTCTTGTGCCAAAGTGTTACGCTCTAGTGCCAAAGTGTGATGCTCTAGTGCCTAAGTGTACGGCTCTAGTGCCAAAGTGTGACACTCCAGTGCCAAAGTGTGACGCTCTAGTGCCAAAGTGTGAAGCTTTAATGCCAAAGTATAACACTCTAGTGCTAAATGTGACGCTCGAGTGCCAAAGTACGACGCTTTAGTGCCAAAGTGTGAAGCTCTAGTGCCAGAATGTGATGCTCTCGTGCCAAAGTGTGACTTTGTAGTGCCAAAGTTTGAAGCTCTAGTGCCAAAGTGTGAAGCTCTAGTGCCAACATGTGACACTCTAGTGCCAAGGTTTGGTACTCTAGTGCCAAAGTGTGAAGCTCTAGTGCCAAAGTGTGACGCTCTAGTACCAAAGTGTGACGCTCTAGTCCAAAGTCTGATGCTCTAGTGCCAAAGTGTGAAGCTCTAGTACCAAAGTGTGAAGCTCTAGTGCCTAAGTGTGACACTCTAGTGCCAAAGTGTGACTCTTTTGTGCCAACTCGTGAAGCTCTAGTGCCAAAGTTTGACACTCCAGTGCCAAAGTGTGATGTTGTAGTGCAAACGTGTGATGCTATAGTACCAAAGTGTATCGCTGTAGTGTCAAAGTGTGACTCTCTGGTGCCAAAGTGTGACACTCTAATGCCAAAGTGTGACGCTCCGGTGCCAAAGAGTTAGGCTGTAGTGCCAAAGTGTGACGCTCTAGTGCCAAAGTGTGACACTGTAGTGCCAAAGTGTGGAACTCTAGTGCCAAAGTATGAAGCTCTAGTGCCAAAGTGTGACGCTCTAGTGCCAAAGTTGTTGAAGATTTGCCTCTCTACATGCCCAAGTTCGGCGCCGGGAGGCGTCGACGAGCCGCCAGAAAGAGAAAGTCCACTTCGACGGATCTGGCGACTTGAGGATTGCTCGAATCCTGAAATGGAAGCTTGCCCCTGAAAGTGGACAAGATGCTGAATTCGGTGGAAGTTGTTTCACCGGAATCGGACAAGTAACAAGGGAGATACGGGCTTCCAAAGTTGGGGTGTGCGCGACGGCTTTTGGAGTCGGCCGCGGTTTGACCGGAGGTGGATAATCCACCTGAACGAGTAACAAAATGCCATCTGGGGATTTTGCTCCGGAAGGACTGCCGAGGCGTCCGGTGGATGATCCGCCGGATTTAGGGGTGCAGTTTTGTTACTGAGGGACTTAGCCAAAATTCTGGCTCAAAGTCCGAAACTCAGTAGTTCAGTTTGTTACTCGGGTCCGCGAACAGGTTTCGACCCACATCCATCCCCATCACCAAACTCAATGATTAGCTCATCGAAACAGACCCCAAAGGTGCAAGGGGCGCCGCCACTATGCGTAGGGACATCTGTGCCTCCGGAATGGCGTTTTGATGGGTCCTTGATGTGTGAAGGCGCCTCGGCGGGCGACTTGGTGCGCGCCGCTGAGTGAGCGGCTGGTTTGGGGTGCTGCGCTTTGACTGATGTAGCGGGAGCTACGGTTATCTGAATTGCGCATGGTTTGGTGCATTGGAGAGCTCATGTATAGCCCTACAAATGTTCAGATCATGTCCATGTCCAAAAACTAGTGTACAATCGCGTTATTCTCTTCGCAAAAGTGACTGTATCACAACTGTCTTCCACTTCCAGAAACATAGCGCGAGGTGACTAGAAAGCTCACGCTTAGACTCAGAATCTGCACAAAACAAGCCGTGAACGTACAAGACGAGAAAAATTCAAGTCTAGCATGGTTTTTAAAGTAGCACACTAAAATGTCCGGCCGCTGTACGAGCACACAAATATAGCCACCCCGTCAAATAGCACGCCAAAATGGCCGCTCGCTGTACGAGCACACAACAATGGCCACCGCCTGAAGTAGCACACAAAAATGGCCAGCGCAAAAATGGCCACACGCAAAAAAGCACACAAAAATGACCACTGTGCGTAGGTGATGCCACGTAAGCAGCTGGCCCTGTTGTCCCGTATTGGAAGACTGCGCAATGGCACAGAAGGAGTCGCAGGCCATCCAGAAGTATGCGGGCGGCCCTGGCTTTGGGCTATGGAGGTGGCACTTCGAGATCCACCGCGCGCATAAGGGTGTGCTGCAGGTCATGGAGGGAACCGAAGTCCTCGACGACGCGACAACGATGGAAACACAGAAGGAGGCCTTCGAAAAGAAGAACACGGAGGCGCTCATGCTGCTGGTGTCCGAGACGGCTGAGTCGCCGTGGGGCTACTTCCAGGGCTGCAAGCTGGCAGCCGAGGCTTGGCAAAAACTCTGCACTATTCATCAATCGAAGTCGCTAGCAAACAAAATCTTCGCAATGAAGCGACTCTTGACAGTGAGAATCGAGGAGGGAGATGATGTCATCTCCGCCATGAAGGAAATTGAGTCGCTCGCCTCACAGTGCAACTACGTGGGGTGGAAGATCGACACGCAAATGCAGGCGATGGCCCTCCTCATGGCCCTTCTTGACACTTGGAGCCCTCTCATCACCGTCTTGGGAGGATGGGCAGAGGACAAGCTCACCTATAGCGCGGTCATAGAGTACATCCGCAACGAGGCGCAGCGACAGAGCTGCGGGGAATCCTCGTCTTCCTCATCGGCCCTCGTCACCAAAACGCGTGGTGGCGGAAGTGGGGGCAAGGGAGGTGGCGGACATGGTGGCGGCAAGAAGGGCGCCAAGAAGGGTGCGTGCCGCAACTGCGGCAAGGAGGGCCACTGGGCCCGTGAGTGCACCGAGGAGGCAAAGGCCGGCGGCAAGGACGCCAAAGGCAAGANCAGCGACGGAGCTGCGGGGAGTCCTCGTCTTCCTCATCGGCCCTCGTCACCAAAACGCGTGGTGGCGGAAGTGGGGGCAAGGGAGGTGGCGGACATGGTGGCGGCAAGAAGGGCGCCAAGAAGGGTGCGTGCCGCAACTGCGGCAAGGAGGGCCACTGGGCCCGTGAGTGCACCGAGGAGGCAAAGGCCGGCGGCAAGGACGCCAAAGGCAAGAAGTCGCTCCTCAACGGCACTCAGAACCACTACCTCAAGAAGGCTAACTGGCGATGCCTTGACTGCGGAGCCGAGGATGACACTCAAGTCGAGAAGGTCGGGTTCATCAACTACACGAAGACCAGCAAGTCCATGGTGGTCGCGAACGAGAAGGTCGAACCAGCGGCTGGCCAAGGAGACGTGGACGTGGAGGTGGTGGTTGGTGGGAAGTGGGTGCAGCGCGTGATTAAGAACGTGCAGCACGTACCTGGCTTGGCTGACATCCTAAGTGTCAGCCGCCTGACGGACAAGGGGTACGAGGTGCTCCTTAGGAGAAAGGGGGCAGTCGTGTGGAAGGATGGTGGCGGCGAGCCCGTGCTGGAAGCTAAGCACGAGGGAGGCCTCTACATCGTGGAGACCAAGGTGATCCCTGCGGCAACAGATTTGGCAGACGCGCAGGAACGCACCGTCAACCTGGTCAAAGGAGGGGGAGCTCATCTGGAGCTCTGGCACTGACGACTGGGGCATTCCTCATCCATAGTCGTGAAGGAGATGGCGAAGCGCGAGCTGGTACGCGGCCTCGTCATCGACGGTACGGAAGAGGCGACGGATGCAGCAGTGCATAAAAAGTGCGAGCCTTGCATTTTGGGCAAGGCGCGGCACAAACCGTTCAAGGAGAACGAGAATCGCGCTTCGGACCTGCTGGAGGTCATGCATAGCGACGTGTGTGGACCATTCAAGACAGCGTCAAATGGCGGTGCGCGTTACTTCATCACCTTCATTGATGACTACAGCAGAAAACTCCACGTCTACTTCATGAAGCGGAAAGGCGAGGTCCTGGACCGGCTGAAGGAGTACGTCGCCACGGTGGAGAGGCAGACTGACCAGAAGGTCAGAGCGCTACGCAGCGACAACGGTAGAGAGTACGTGGGCTGTAGCGGGTGGATGAAGCAGCAAGGCATAAAATGGCAGCAAACTACGCCGTATTTGCCTCAGTCAAAAGGCGTGGCGGAGCGGGCGAACGCTGCTAAACATGGTGTGGACCATGTTGGTGGATGCGGAATTGCCGCGGAGCTTCTGGACGGAAGCTGTGCGTACTGCGAGCTACACCATCAACCTCACTCCAACAGCAGTGCTGAAAGGGAAGAGCGGCTGGAAGACGCCGCAGGAGGTTTGGAGCAGGAGCAAGCCAAGTGTGGCGCACCTAAAAGTGTTCGGGTGCAAGGCGCACGCGATGGTGCAGGTTGCGTAGTGGCGCGACGGCAAGCTGGAGCCACAAGCGGCATGCACTCTGTGTCCACGGAAGAAAACCAGCTTGAAGGGGACCTACGCCATGAACCAGAGCGCTACCAGTGGCATGTGGAAGCACTCGAGGAAGATGCACAATGACAGGTGGAAGGACTTGAAGACGCACGAAGCGGCACAGAAGCTGATGAACGCAACCGCCGCCGCCATGACGACGGCAAACATCGTGGACGGCTCCAACTCCGTCCTCGCCCGGTCTTGTGCCGGTGTCATTGTGCCAGATTCGTGCCAGAGTTGTGCCAGAGTTGTGCCGGAGTTTTTTCCAAAGTTGTGCTAGAGTTATGCCAGGGAGTTGATTTGCGACATGCAGTTGATTTGCGACAGAGAGTTGATTAGTGACAGGGAGTTGATTTGCGACAGGCAGTTGATTTGCGACTAGGAGTTGTGCCTAGGGTACCTGCGCATGTGCCTAGGATACCTGCACCTGTGCCCAGGTTACCTACGCCTGTGCCTAGGGTACCTGCGCCTGTCCCTAGGGTACCTGCGCCTGTGCCTAGGGTACCTACGCCAGTGCCCAGGTTACCTGCGCCTGTGCCTAGGGTACCTGCGCCTGAGCCTAGGGCACCTGCTCCTGTGCTTAGGGTACCTGCGCCTGTCCATAGGGTACCTGCGCCTGTGCCTAGGGTACCTGCACCTGTGCCTAGGGTACCTACGCCTGTGCCCAGGTTACTTGCGCCTGTGCCTAGGGTACCTGCGCCTGTGCCTAGGGTACCTGCGCCTGTCCCTAGGGTACCTGCGCCTGTGCCTAGTCTACCTGCGCCTGTGCCTAGGATACCTGCGCCTGTACCCAGGTTACCTGTGCCTAT
>SZWC01015115.1:21637-44306 GCA_023375785.1 Penium margaritaceum
AGAGAGAGAGAGAGAGAGAGAGAGAGAGAGAGAGAGGGAGCTCTTATCTGAACTTTGGTGAAATCAAGATGCACGCAGGCATAGAGAGGAGACTGCGGAGGTGTGAGAAAGTTGCGCCTCTCAAACATCCGCGTGCTCCTGAGTTTGGACACATAGGGTTTAGCGGTGCACTACACCGGAACTACACGTGCGGTCAAACAACTGCGCGACCCTAACATCCGTCCCCTCGATCACCTCCTCCTCGTGGAGTTCACACGTGATATCTGCGCACATGCTTTCCATTTTCTGGTGAGCGCAAGCCCGGCCGAGCGTTGTTTCTGGCCGTGCCTGGAAGGAGAGCCCTAAAACCTCGAGCCGTGAAGCAAGATTCTCGCTCCCTCTGAACACGTGACGGGCCGACCGATGCTCTCCCCTCCACTTTAATTCAACCATTGCGAACTGTGCTGTACGGTACACCACGGTACCGTACTGTAACGCACACGGTGCGGAAGCTGCTTAACCCGTACGGAGAAAGGGTCTCGTCCCTCCCAAGGGACAACAGCATTCAACTCTTCGGCGGAAGAAAGGAAATCTTTTCCTCATGCCACACGCGCGTGCTGACCGCCACACGAGACGACGTTGCGCATCCGATTCTCCCCTTGACCGCGATGAATGCCATGAACGCAACTGCCACCCCCGCTACCAGAGGCCATCGATTCCCTATCATGACCTCGACTGCCGCTACGATTGCGATGGCGATGGCGACGCATCCATCAATGGGTTCTTCTCCCAAACGAAGGCTGTGCGCTCGCACCAACCATGGTCGGCTGCCCCATGGTGGTCGAACCGACTGCGTCCGGCGATCATTCGGATACATATATGGGCAATGCACACAAGGCAAACGGCAATTCACTCCAACCACCACAGCCCGTCGTACCACTTTTCACCAAAGGTCCCGCACCGTCACCACAGCCAGCACCAGCACCAGCGGCAGACAGCAGCTTGCCACAAATTTAACCACGGAGACACAACAAAGCAATAGAGACGTGGTGGCCTGCAGTCAGAAAGCTGCCACAAGCTGCTGAAAGCTTAGTCCTGCATCGGAGCGAAGGCATTCAGACTCCAACCGTAGAGGCACTGCCAACATGGCAGTAGCAGCGCACACAATGCCTCCCAATGCCCTGCCTCTGTGTGGACCATCGCTTTGCTTTGGAGAAACTGACAACTGCAGCACCATCGCCATGCCTACCTCCAGCTGTGACCGCAGTAGGAGTGAAAGTGGCAGCAGCAGCAGCAGCATCAGCCGTCGCGAGCGCAGAGCGTCGGACGTGAGGGAGGACTTGGAGCTGCTGGTGTTGGAGGGGCGGCTGCAGCTGCTGAGAAGCCAACGAGACCTCTGTGCAGAGCGGTGCCAACAGTTCACCGACATGCTCCTGCGCCATGTGGACGGCGGTGGCGCACACGGACCAGAAGACTTCTACGCCTCCAGAAGGTGGACTTAGGCGGGAGACTGGCCAGAGGAGGCGAAGCCTTCATCACCCTCTGCCTCGTGCAAGGTTAGGAGAAGCAGCCGCCACATTCGGAAGCAGCACGTCCACTCCTTGTCTGGCTCCTTTCACATACGCTCGCCTTCAGCACGTGAACTTTCACCAGCCTCGTCGGTTGTGGCGACGTCTCGCTCAGCGTGCTCACTCCCATCAGAAGCTACCCACAGCAGCAGCAGAGGATGCCATCGTGTCTTGAGACATGCGGCGGTTCTTTCTTGCTCCCACAACTTTGCAACCCACAGCAGTGATTCAACATCTGCTACTTCTGTTGATCCTCCCACATCACCACGCAGTGCTTCTTCTACGTCTAGTCCTACTTGGAGAAGACGGCGCTACAGTGTGAGGACCAACACCTTGTAGTGGCGCCAAGTCACAGGCCCAAGCCACTGGTTGTTGACACAGTCTGATGAGCCATCTTGCAGGCATTGAAACATGTCATGTATGTAATATCTCTTTTCAGTTAAAAAATATGTAACGTACATATGAGAAATCACTTGATCGTTGCACTGGTTGGGATCAGTCAAGCTTGAAAAATCCAATTGCCACACCTCCAAGGAATGTCGGATCTGTGTTCTCTTGTTCACAAAACCCCTGTCCACGTCCCTGCCTTCTCAATTGTGTGTCAAATTCACAACCCCCCCCCCCCCATGTTCCCTTTCTCCTCTACTTCTCTTTCCGTCTCCCTGGCCAGTCCCCCATCTCACCCTGCTTTTCTCCAACAGAAACAGCCGCCTTTTATAACGGGAGAATTTTGCAGTAAAAATGCGTTCCAACCAGTCACTGCTGCAACTCATGGTAAATCTCTATGGTTTCCACAGGTTTGAACCACATAAATTCAGTGGACTTGAGAGGCATAGATGTGACGGAAGTTCCACGCTTGTTCATCAGAGTGAACTCTTGTAATGGAAAAAATGTAGTTAAAGGAGGAAAGAAACATTCACTGGTTCTCAAGCCTGACAATATTACAGCGCTTTTCATGAATGTATGAGTGTCAGAAAATGAGTGCTTTATTTCCGCATTGGAGAATCCCCTTCCTTTTGAGGAGACAAACATTGGTATGCTCTATACACAACTTTCACGGCTGTTCGTGCACCTCTTCAAACCTGATACAGGTATTCGTCAATTACCTACCATGACATTGATAGTGGATGTACTCTTGGAGTAGTAACCACACAGAAATGCCAAATTATCTCCTCCATTGTGCTTAGTTTTTGTACTTTACGACAGTGCTCCCACAGTTTTCAGCGGGTAGCTGTTGCATTATGTCCTCTTGTTCTCTGACTTACGCTTCCGTCTAGGGTGATGCACATGCACGTTAAGACAATCTGACAGGTATTGTAGGCCACTTCATGCTCTATAGTGCTACTCAAATGATCACCAGAGCAGCAGGTCTTTCTGCCGTATGTCTCTCGGCATCACTTGGCCAACTTCCTTAGTTCCTAAGTCCAATTACTGAGTGGTGGCCTATATGATTCCCAGGATGAGCCCCAAGTTTTCTGTACTTGAGGTGCCTTGTGCTTCTATCCAAAGTGCTTTGATGAAATTTTAAAGTGGCTTGCTTTCTTTTTTCTCACAAATTGAGGTTGCAATAACGTGGGAATAGTTTTGGATGAAAGTGGCTTATCTTCTGGAAATATTCCTAGCAACTTGTTAGCTTGCAAAAACATCACAAGACAATTTTATAGCACATAGAAAGAAGGCTCCGGGTACAAAGTCCTTGATGCGAAGGGAACAGGGGATGGTTAGAAGTGTACAAATCTGCAGTAACAAAAAAAAGATAATTCTCGGTGTCACTATTCTCAGCGAAGGGAACAGGGGATGGTTAGAAGTGTACAAGCATTCTAAGGCTCTTGATCGTCGCTTCAATGGCCATCTTTGTACTAGTGACATGTGCACATGCCGAGTGGGTGAGATGACGGCTATCAGGATCAGTCACACTGTGCACCTCTTCCCTCATTCCCTTACGTATAGCATGGTTTTGTGGTCAGAATGGGACAGCTGGAAGGAAAAAGGAAGCTGTGTGTTGACAGTTAGAGTAGAAAAATAAAGGGAGTGAAAAACCTATGGATGAGTGTTGCTAGTCGAGCTCACCCAGCGGACGGTGAGCCACGCTCGCCAGCTCTCCTTCAAACTCGAGGGTAAAATCCTCTCGTGACTAAAAAAAAAACAGTCCACTAGCCATGTTAAGAGTTTTGGCCTGGAACAGCCTAGTTCCATCAACCATGAACGCACAGCTAAGTCTAACCTGGGTCTAGGAGCAAGCAAATCATAACAACTCAGAGAGAGAGTTGGAACAATGCTAGGTCAATTCGAAGCAACAAAGAAAGCTTCAAGTAACTACCGAGTAGAGCTGAGGCGATTCTACCAGGAAGGATGTGAGCAGATTGGTGGCACTGGACAACGAGTGGAAATGCTGCCGAACATGTGTTTACTCCCCCAGTCTTCTGCATCCTCCGCCTCATCAGGAGTCTGCACGGCACTGGACGTGAGCCAAGAGGTCACTTTCAGCTATGTACACAAGATCAATCAGCACACTCCAAGAAGCACCTAAGGGTGGTCTACCAAGGGAATCACACCAAAAAGTAGGATTCAGGCAACAATATGTGTCGTAATTTACTGAACACAATGTGGATGAGCGGTGCTCCTGAACGCAATTGAGGGCACAACAGGTGATGTATTCATGAGATGAGTGGGTAAGATTACGGCTATGATGTACTCCTAGAAGCACCAGAGGATGGTGCATCAAATGAATCACAGGGGCAGTTGGAACTGTGCAATGCGACATGCCAAAAACTGGGAACAAGAATAGGATGGACTGTGTGCCTGAACAAAATTCTATAGTCGAAAGGATCACGAGCATGGGGTAAGTGGATGCGACCACAAAAACTGGCGCACTCCAGGAAGCACCGGAGATTGTTTCACAAAGGGAATCACACTGAGTGATAGGTTGCAACAAATGCTATGAATTGGAAATATAAAACAAGACAAAGAGGGGCGATGCACTTGAATGGGATTCTTGGGCGGGAGGATGACATGGACATAAAGTGAGTCGGTGAGACTAAGCTGCGCATATACTTTGGGAAGCACTAGAGGGTGCTTTGCCGAGCAGATCACATTGGGCGGTTAGGCACTGGTAACTCCATGTGCCAGAATTGACCATACAGAATTTGGATGGGCAGTGCGCAAGAATGGAGTTCTGGGACTGGGGGGTGATGCGGGCATAAGAAGACTCGATGAGACCATGGTTTTCAGTGCACTCCAAAGAAGTACCAGAGATTATTTCATGAAGGGAATAACAGTGGATGCTAGGGCTCGGGTGATACCACTTGCTAGAATTTAAAGAATGTAATCTGCATGGGTGATATGCCTCAACAGAATTCTGAAATGGGAGGACGTCACGATCACACAATGAGTACGGCTTTCAGCACACATCGGGATGCACAAGAGCGTATTTAAACATGGGATTCATACAGGGCTGTAGGGCATGGAAAATGCTACCCACTCGTCTTTGCAGAATTGCATTTTGATTGGCATTGTGTCCGAATGGAATATTAGGAAGGAGGGATGATGCGAGCACGAGGTGGGTCGGTGAGGTCACAGTGGCCAGCGTACTCAGGGAACCATAGAGGGTGTTTCACCAAGCAAAACACATCGGGCGGTACTGGGCTTGCAACATGACTAGCCAGAATTTTTGGAATGGAAATGGATGATCGGTGCGCTAGAATGAAGTTCTCATGCATCGGGGGAGGGTGACTCGGACAAGGGATGAGTGGATGAGATCACACCTTCCGGAACCCTTCGAGAAGTAATGGAGGTTGCTTATTAAGAGAATCATACCGGAAAGAAGGGTGTGGAAAAGGATACGTGCCATTAATTTACCAAACAGCATTTGGATGGACGATGCTCCTGACCAAAGTTGTGGGCGAGCAGGGTGACACATGCATTGGATTAGCTGTGAAGCCACGACTACTGCCGCACGTCGAGAAGCACTGGATGATCATTTCCTGAGGGAATCACACACGGTGATACGAAAGATAATTTGGATGGGTGGTGGACATAAACAAGAGTTTGGGGTTGGGGTGACATAGGCACCACGTAAGTGGGTGAGACCACACCGGCCGGTGCACTCAGGGAGCACCGGAAGGTGTTTCACCAAGGAAATCACACAGGGTGTTAAGGTAAGGATAATGATACGCGCTGGAATTTACAAAACATGATTTGGTTCGACGGTGTATCTGAACAAAAATCTTGGACAGAAAAGTGAGCACTGGGTGAATGAATGTGATCATGGTTTTTGCCTTACCCTAGGAAGGACTGGGGGGTGTTTTACCGAGGGCATTGCACCAAGCAGCAGGTTGTAGGAAATTCCATATTCCGGAATAAACAGAGTGGAATTTGGATGGATGGTGTGCTTGAGCGGAGTTCAAGGGTGTGGAGGTCCCATGGGCACATGTTGAATGGATGAGACCAAAGCCGCTAGTGCACTCTAGGACGGACCAAAGGTTGTTCCAACAGGGGCATCATACCGCAAGGTAGGTCATGTGTAGATCTACGTGCAAAAATGTACAAAACATGATTTGGATGATCGGTGCACCTTCACGAAATCTTGAGATAGGATGGTGACGCTGGCGCTAGATGAGTGGGTGAGACCAAGGCTGCGGATGCAATCCAGGAAGCACTAAAGGGTCTGTCACCGGCTAGTAGGGCATGGAAAGTGAAACCTGCTAGAATTTACCAAACATGCCAAAATAAAAGAATGGAATTGGAACAGGCGGTCGAAGTTGGACTCGAAGAACTCCATCCATTGACTTTCTCGACGGCTCAAATTTGGTTGTCTTGGGTATTTCACTACGTGATGGTCGCTGCGGATGATGCATTGTTGGCATTCCATGTAGCACCACTATTTCTTGAACACGTGCACGACTGCGAGCACTTCTTTCTCATGTACCGCATAGTTAAGTTTTAGCCCACACAACTTTCTTGACATATACGCGACCGATTTTTCTCGACCACCATTGTCTTGGAGGAGAATGGCTCCAATGGCTCAATTGGACGCATCAATGGCCATGATGTAATCTACCATTGCATCCACCAATCGTAGGAATGGTGTCAAGGTCAGAGCATTTTTTAAAGAGTTGAACGCGTGTTGTCCATAATCCCCCCAACTGCACTTGTCGATTTTTTTGGTAAGATCGAAGAGAGGCGCAAACACTCAAGTATAGTCCTTTATAAATCCACGGTAATAGTTGCAGAAGTCCAAAATTACTTGGATGTACTAACATTTGTAGGTGTCGGCCAATGAACGACCTCCTCCACCTTTTTTGGGCCATGGCGATCCGTCCGCCGCCAATGATGTAGCCCGGAAACTTGATCGAACGGCAACCAAAGTCGCACTTCAAGAATTTTCCCAATTTTTTTTCTCTTTTTAGAATCTCAAGAACTGTTCATAGATGTCCATTGTGCTCCTCCAGGGTACATATGTACACCAGGATGTCATCAAAACACACAAAACAAAGTCGTCGTGGTACAAATGAAAGATGTTCGTCACTGCAATGAATGTCTTTGGGGCATTTGGGAGTCCAAATGGCATGATCATGAACTTGAAGCATTTTTATCAGGTACAAACTTCCGTCTTCTCGACGTCCTCATGAGATACACGGATATGATGATAGCTGTTGCATAGGTCAATCTTGCCAAAACTTCGGACCCCACTGAGCTGGTAAAAAAGTTTGTCCTCTCACAGAAGAGGGTAGCGGTTCTTGATGGTGATGTCGTTCAACACTCAGTAGTCCATGCAGATCCACATTTCTCTAGTATTCTTTTTCATAAAAAGTGCAGGTGCCATGTAGGGTGATGTGGAATGTCTAATGAATCACCAACCGAGCATCTTATTTAGCTACTTCCTGAGTTTGGCCAGCTCATGATCACTCGACCGATTGGTCTCCTTCACAATTTGTCTGCTGCTCAGCTTCACATCTATCTTATGGTCGATATTCTGCTAAACATGTAGATGTGAGGGTGCTTTGTCCGGAAAAACCATTTAAAAAACCTTGATGAGTATAGTAGACTCCTCCGATATGACTGTAAACTCTTCAGGTGTTGACGCCGATGTGGTCAACTCGGCAGCCGCGATTTTTTCCGCCTCCCTTGCCTCCACTTGGACTAGCCATGCTTGAGCTCTGCGTTTCAGGTATCTCTTGGCCATGTCCAAAGATATTGGTTGGTGTTTTGTGGCTGCCACAGCTTCCTATGCTGCTTCCTCATCTGCAGCTTCTCGTAACCGCCAGTGTCGTGTAAATTGCTCGACCACAGGCAGATGTCGTTTTTTGCCAGCGATGTTGACATAGACTGACTCGTTGTTCCTCTCTACCTATGGATTATGCCTGTACAGGAATTCTTGCCCTAGGATGAATTGTGTTCACTCATAAGGTAATTTCTCCACAACGTTACATCGTGTCAATCACCGGTTTGAGCCTGGAGGGATTCCCAAGGTCAGAGGATCTACAGTCGTCCCTCAATGGTTTATCCTTCAAACACTCCTGGTTTGACCTGCAGACCCAGATTCCAAACCATGTCATTGCTAACAAAACGATAAGAAGATCCTCCATCCAATAGTACCACTCCCGTTCTGCGACTCTTACAATCCCTCCTCAAACTTTACGATATAAGGAACTCTTGCCTGCGGCAATGTGACTTGCCCAAATGGCACTTATGCCTAATCAACCCAAATTCATACACTTCATAATATGTGTACAACACTGAAACATATGGTGAGGATACTTCTAGGAATATAACCTAGCCAATTGTTAATGTTTCTTGGAAATTACTGGTTACAGATATGTTCATTATTAGTTCTGTGTACATGAACACAGGATTTTCTTAGAAATTGATGGATAAATGGATGCAATTTAATTTTTTAATCGATTCTTTAAAAAATTTGGCCAGAAACACTAAAGCACATGCTTTAACAAATTTGCACCTATTGTGTGCTTTAAGTTAAGTTTATGTTATGATTGTAATCAAGTCACTCACGCTGATTCGTACTACTTTCTACCATCTCCCAATCGAGAACATTTCTGTAGGTATCGAGCGGAATGCTACACAGTCGTCACGATTTTTTTTTGTCGATGCTCGACCACCCCCCCCCTTCGGTAGCCCGAATTTGTATCGAGGGTGTATTGGGAAGTGTATCAGGAGGGGAGGGCGATGAAATACACATGTGAGTTAATTCACTTGTGTACATCTTGGTGAGTACTCGCGATACACTCCCCGATACTCTCCCCCAATACACTCATAGTGTTGGGGGGGGGGGGGGGGGACTGGTTTCCCCCCCCCCCCCTCCCTACTCAAAGTGTATTGGGGGAGTGTATCGGGGAGTGTATCGTGAAGCAGCACGAATATGTACACTAGTGTATTTATACACTTGTGTATTCATTCGGCACCCCTCCCGATACACTACCCAATACATTCCCCCAATACACTTTGAGTAGGGAGGGGGGGGGGGGGAAACCAGTCCCCCCCCCCCCCCCTCCCCCCTTCCCCCCCCCCCCCCCCCTCCCCCCTTCCCCCCCCCCCCCCCCCCCCCCCCCCGCGCAATCGAAATGGATATAGGTAGTGTATCGGGTTGTGTATTGGGAGAGGGTTCAGAACAATACACAAGTGCACAAATTCACTTTTGTACATTTTCGAGCGGATTCCTCATACACAGCCCAATACACACCCCCAATACACTAGGGGGGGGGGGACCTCTAGACGGGGCATGGTTACTTGGTTCAAAAAATGCGAATAGCATTTAATGGTTATGCTCCAGCCCTTGCAACATTCAGTTATCGTAGCCCATCAGATGACTCCAATCTACGGCTTAGATTAGGCTTCGTGTATTGGATGGTGTATACATGTGTATTTATATGGCTGTCTACTAGATACACCTTCCGATACACTCTCGAGATACACTTTTCATTTTCGAGAGGGGGCGGGGGGGACTTGTTTCCCCCCCCCCCCTCCCTACTCAAAGTGTATTGGGGGAGTGTATTGGGTAGTGTATCGGGAGGGGTGCCGAATGAATACACAAGTGTACAAATTGTGTACATTTTCGAGTAGATTCCTCATACACACCCCAATACACACCCCCAATACACTCAGGGNAGTGTACATATTCGTGCTGCTTCACGATACACTCCCCGATACACAACCCCAATACACTCGCGGTGAATTGGGGGGAGGGGGGGAGGGTCTGAGAGATCAGAAAATACATTCGTGTATATTTCTCTAGATCTCCACGATACACTACCTGATACATTCACCAGATACACTCCGGGGGGGAGGGGGGGGGGGGGAGTCGACTTCGAGCGAATCTCGGAAGTGGGACTAGCGAACAATATCCAAAGTCACCGCATGTCCATCTGTGTTCGTAAGAACGGTGTGTCCACTTGGTGTTCTTTTTGGACAATACTATGTCAAACAGAAATTTCCTTCACGAATGTGGAGGACTGTACTAGGCAAGTAAAAACCAACGGATTTCATTTTGAAATTTTTGTAGTATTAATGTTTAGGAATCACGGTTACGGATTTTAAACCCCCTCTGAATACAAAATTGAATTTGTTCGCAAAGCCATTGGTGATTTAACAAGTGTATACACGTATACAAACTTCCAGGAAATGAAGATATGAGATGAGTAGTATACATAGGTTAGGGAGTGTAGAAAAGTGGGACAATTAACAAAAACTCCCAAATAGACGATTGATCGGGTAGAATTTGTTGACCAAATAGGAACCTCGCCGTCTACTCTTGTCTCTTGTCATTTCCCAATGGCTTGTTCTTTCTATACGGCTTTCCTCCCTTTTTGGTCTGTTGATGCTCCTTGCAATATTGGCAAAAGATATGTCCTAGCTTCTCGCAAATCTAGTCGAGTCATTGATCGCGTTGATTGATGGCTTCAAGCTCCATCGAAGATGAGGTTTCTGTTGACTGTGACTTTCCTCTGCTACGATAAGGATTGTGACTTTTGAGTCGCCAGCCATTGGATTCCTGCATTCGATGGTTGTAGTCGGTGCTGTCGATGCGATTGACTTTTGTGATAATTCACTGAAGGTCATGGTGGATGTCAAATGTTGCAATTGCTTGCTGCAAGCGAGGCTGTTGCTGTTTTATAAACAGAGTTCATCCGGAGAGAGGTGACTGTGGTAATAACTTTGCAAAATGTCGCGTATACTCTACCACACTAGACTGCAGACATAGGCATTGGATTCTGTGCCGTGCGTCAAAATTCTCATTCAGCTTTCCAAAGTAAGCAAGAGTAGCACGTGCTAGGTCGTTCTACATTTTCGGTGGTGTGAGAGAGTCATGCCATATCAGATTAATCTACTCGAGAGGTAGTACGCCTGTGGACAACAATGTGAGAGCGGTCGCATGAGCCATTAATCAGGCTCCACCGGTCTCTTGCTAACATTTGATGGCCTTTGGATCCCACCATCAACTGAAAGCCGTTCCATGCAAAAGCGAGGCCACAGAGCAATTTTCCTCTTTGTCAGTCCCAGCAGCGGTGAAGTACACCTCCAAACTCATGAGCAACATCCTAACTGTTGGTCCCTTGGATTTCACAGGATTGAACGTCTCAAGAAGCACCAGTCTAGTATGGGGTTTACTCAATAGTTGAAGATTCCTGTTGGTGATTACTGCTTTGCATGCACGGGAAATCGGAAGGTCCTCCGTCACCACATTGAGTTGTTGGAGTAGATGGTTGTTCAGGCTTTCGAGTCTCAACAATTTCTCGTACATGTCTTTATTGATTCGAGCCTGTTGATCGGTGTCTCCCATTGCGCCAGGTGTCGACCTGACAGACAGCGGCAGAGGCAAAGGGTTCACCGAGAAAATAGATGATTTCAAGGGATGGGGACATTTGGATGATTTATATTAAGTATTAAGAATACTTTTATGGAAACTTTTGAGCATATATATACAATTCCGAGAATGATAATAGGACATATCTTGGGTCCTTGGTGCTCAAGTCGAGGGAAAAGTACAAGGTTGCACCTTGGGTGGCTATTGTGAGAAGCTGTACCGAGAATTGGGGGGGGTGTTGAAAATATCCGTGTCTAGTTTAATAAAGATCAAGTGTCGTCAAGAAGTCGACTGAACAATATTGAAACATTGATATCGTTTGCGAAACTTCTGTCAACCTTTTTGGAAAGTGGTCAAAGTTTTTAGAACCTTGCGGAATGGAAAACCAGAGAACGGATAGGTGGCCAAAATGCCCTTGGCCGATTGGCGTAAAACCCCTTTGGTTGTTGCTCAGTGGGCCATGAATGTAACAAAAGAAATGCCCACTTGCTAAGTTTAGGGACTCATGTTCGTTAGGGACGTAACCTTGGATATGTCTATCGTATACATACTGTTATACCGAGTGAAATGTGGATCATTCGAGATGACAAGCAAAGGATGATTCAAGGAATTGGGACAATTAGGTAATTTTTATTTAGCAGTAAGTGTACTTGGACGACTAGTGTCAAACATGTCGAGCACATATGTACAATAGCTAGAAACTCTTCTGCGAAGAAGAAGGGTTTCGATAATGATGCCAATGTCCCCGGTTGTGTTTGGCTGAGTTTTGAGATTTGAGGGTGTCGTGGTTGGTGCGGATGAAACATCGTCGACACTCCAGGTGACACCCGCCACGTATTGAACACGCACACAACCTTGAGAATTTCCTTTTTGTGCACTGTACATTTGAGTTTTGGCCTGCGTAGTTCTTGTGACGTATACATGACTGGATTTGATTTACCCTCACTGCTTTGTAGGAGATCGAGTCAAAGTTGTCAATCGGATGTGTTGGTGGCCATGATGTAGTCTATGATTGAATCCGCCAATCTAAGGCCAAGAGTCGAGGTCAGAGTGTTTAACAAAGAGTTAAACGCTTCTTGTTCACTGCCTCCTCAACCCCACTCGGTAGTTCTACATGTGAGACCAGAGAGAGGCGCTGACACCTGGACATTTTCCTTTATGAATTTACCATTGTAGTTAAAAAATACCTAGAAAAATAGTATGTCCAAAACATTGGTCGGCGTCCACCAATCAGCGACCGCCTCCACTTTCCTGGGGTCCATGATGATGCGTCCGCCGCTGATGATGAGGCCTCAAAACACAATTGAACAGCAACCAAAGTCGCACTTTGATATTACTTTATAGAATTTCTCACTTTGTAAAACCTCAACAACTTGTTGGAGATGTCTATTATGCTCCTTCAGGGTAATGTTGTTGAGATACATGACGAAAAAGGCAATGAGGTACGATCGCCAGAAATACTGTAGGGGCATTTGTGCATCCACATGGCAAACCCGTAAACTCAAAAAGGCCAAGTGTTGTATGGAACGTCATCTTCTTGCTATCCTTATCAGATATACAGATCTGATGATAGTCACTATGTAGGTCAGTTCCGGTGAAAATTGTTTCTCGCAGAGTTGGTCAAATATTCGTGCCGCGCGGTATTGGTCAGTTTTAGTAAAAATCGACCGATTCCGCATGAGCAGACGAACCATGAAGAACAAGAAAATTCATGGTTTGCATAGTTTTCCTACTCGTGGAAGGGCGTAATGTTTCTTGATGGTGATGTCGTTCAACACTTGGTAATTTGCGCACACTCACATATTGCCTGTTTTCTTTTCCATGAAATGTTCTGGTATCATGTAGCGTGACGTGGATAGTCTAATGAACCCCTGACCAAGGATCTTGCCCAGTTGCTTTTTTAGTTTGGTCAGCTCGTGGCCGCTCATCCAATAGGTCCCCTTTTCTGCCCATACTTCCGGTTTATCTGGTGATTCACATTGTTTTGCGAAGGCAACTATCAGGTAGATTACAATAAATATTCCGTTAGCACTCCTCAACGAGGAACAAAACCTCCTCCATAATAGTTTTGAACTTTTCAAGTTCAAAGCCGATGTGGTTACACATGTTACTCCAATTTCTTCCACTTTCCCTATCTCCGTGTGGACAAGCAACACTTGGGTCCTGTTGCAGCTTACTCTCCTTCTTCCATATCTACTACTTTGCGTAACCACCGCTGCTTTGTGGGTCTCTTGATGAGAGGCAAGTGTCTTTTCTTTTGTTTATAATGATGTAGATTTCTGCCAATTCTGTTTCTCCAATATACGTACAGATTGTGATGTTACAAGAGACGTCCCCAGAGGATGATTTTTTGGTCGCTCAATTGGCAATTTATTCGGTCCGTAACGTTGTGTAGATCTCTGATTTACAAAAAGTGCTCTGTAAGATCAATGGATCTATACTTCTCTGTCAATAGATTTTCTTTCAAACACCCCCGTATCAGTTGCAAATCCATCTTTCGTACCATGTCATTGCTGACAAAACTATGAGAAGATCCTTCATCCAGCAGTGTCAGTATCATTTTGCACCTTTAACAATCCCTTGGTTTTACGTGTAGCAGTGTCACCAGGTGGTCATCCTCGTAACCCTTAATGGAATTTTGCAATCTCAGGAACCCTTGTCTGTGGTGATGTGATCCGCACAGCTGGGCGATCAGTCGGGGAAGAGTTTTTTGACCGGACAAAAGTTTTGACATCTACTTGTGCCCTTTACTGTTTCCCAATTCATTACTTAATTTGGTGCAAATCCCCCATTCTCGATAGTCACATGAGATGTGGCCTTTTTCCCTCCAAGTCAAACACAACCATTGATCGCATTGATCGATGGTGTCACTCTCCATTGATGACGAGGCTTTATTCAACTTTGAATTCCCTCTCCCATAATGTGGATTGTGGCCTTGTGGTCGCTAACCATTGGATTCCTGCTCTTAGCATTGTAATTGACACTCTCAATGAAAGAGCCCGCTATGAGCATTTGCGATGGGTAATCTTAGATCTCCGACACAGCGATTGTGCGCCTCATTACAATCTTGAGCGTATGGTCATAGTAGAAATAGTTCATCAGGGACGAGGTCACTTCCACTGATGATTTAACAGGAACACTGTGTATACTTTGTCATGCTGGACTGCTACCGTAGGCGTTGAAACTTGTACCGTGCATCAGACTTCCAGTTGATATTTCCAAAGCGTGTGAGTGTGGTGTGTGTGAAGCCCATCACATTCTCTTGTGGAGTCAGTCAGCCATGTACCGTCACATTGATCTGCTCCAAGGGTAGAACACCTACGCTCGATGATGCGAAAGAAGTCACGTAAGCCATTGATCCAGCTCTGCTGGTCTCCTACTGACATTGGATGGTCTTTAGATTGGACCAAAATCATAAAGTCGTGCCAGGATCAAACCATCAATCCATGATCAAACACCTGACGTAGTTCTAAACGAATTTTGGGCTGTTTGATAGTAGAATATTTCTCTCGGTGAGTACTGATTCTCGCGTATTTTCAAGCTCCTCCATTGCCACGACGAGTTGTTGGAGCAGATTGAAGTTAATTCTCCTGAGTCCCAACAACTTCTTGCGCATTTCTTCATTGATGTGTGCCTGTTGGCCAGTGGCTTCCATTGTGCTAGGTGTCACTCTGACGGAAAATAGCGGAAGCAGAGGATTTGCCGAGCTTGAGTGGTCCATCACCGGGTTGGCCATCTGGGTCATTGGTGCCGTGCCATTTGCCACAAAACTTGTAGTTGCCATCTGGTTTGCATGGTAAGCATCATTGAGCACATCGGAGTCTTCAGAGGTTAGTCTTCCTCGTCGCTAGGTACAATCACTCCATTGACCATTATCCTTCAAGACCTGCAAACTTCTGAAGGGTGGAGATGCACTCAAGACTCGTGCAAGGTTGTCTCATTGTAGTTAATACTCCGGATGTCCTTCCAATGCTGCTGCACTCCGATACTAAGTGTTACGCCGAGCGGAACGTTGATGAATAACAGGGATGAGGTATGGAACAGGTAACAATTCGAGGACAATTGTATAACTTGTATTTAGCAGTAAGTGTACACTGATAAAAAGTGTCAAACATGTTGAGCACATACATACAATAGCGAGAAACACAATGGGGCATATGCTGGATCTTGGGTGCTGGGGTCGAGTGACGGGTCGGACACTGTGTCACAAGTAGTTGCTTCGAGAAAATCCGCTAAGAATTGGAGAGGTTTTGAGAATATTGAGGCATAGTTATATAAAATTCTAGCATCATCAATAATTTTACTGAACAGTATCAAAACATCAATGCAGTTCGAACCTTTGGAAATAGAACAAAGGAGGGCAGGATAGGTGGCAAAAATACTATCGAGCAATCAACTAAAACTCTTGAGGTCGACATGCGGAGGGCCACAAATGTAAGGAAAACAATCCCACTCTTGGAGGTTACAGACTCATGTACATCATGTACATAACATATACGATAATGAGGACTGGAATGATGTATATCTTGGTTCCTGGTTACTCGTGTCAAGCGACGTGTGTGGCACCACATCGTGAGTGGTAACTTTAGGATAATCCACTGACAAGTCAGGGGATCTTCAAGAATAACAAGGTACTGCTCTTGAAAGTATAACCGTGTCGAGGAGTTTTTTGAACAGTATCAAAACGTTGATATGGTTCTGATGATTCTCTCGACCTTTGAAGAAAGTGGTCGAATGTGTCAAAACTTTGGGAGCTTAACACTAGAGGTAGGGACAGGTGGCCAAAATGTCCTCGGCCAATTGACATCCACATCTTGAGGTCGACAAGCACAAGCAAATAGCAAAAATGTTTGCTTGTGGGGTTTAAGGACTCTTATACACCAGGGACGTAATACTCCCCCCCTTTTAAGTTGAGACATCCGAGCACATTAGTAGACATAGGCCAATGACACGACCCCCAATGCTAAACATGTTGTTGCTAGTGCGTTTTTCCTTCATCACCACTTGCTTCGTTGTAAGGGTTTAGCGTGTTTCCTCCTAGACAAAAACAGAAATATCAATGATGGATGTCAATCGCTGTAATGTTGTTCTGGCTCTATAATCCAGCTGGTCTGGTGGAAACTTTGCAGTGAAGCACTTCGAACTAGATTATACTTGTTGTACTGGAAGTTTTTCAGTTGTTTGCAAGTTTGGCACTTGGTATCTTTGCCTCCCAATCAGTCCCACAGGGTTCATACAAAGTGTGGAGGAGTTGTTCGAATGTGTGATTGGTCCTCTCAAAATTTCCATCATTTTTAGAGTGGAACGTCGTTGATAGTCGGATCTGACTATCGTAATGCATCATCCGTTTGTGCCAAAATCGGCTATTGAAGTGGCGGTCCCTGTCACTAATGATGTCACATGAAAATCTATATAGCTGCATGACCTGGTTTAGAAACAAGCACATCGAAGCTTGTTCCTTCTTTAATGACAGTGGTCATCGACAGGATGAACCACACATGACATTTTCTGACATTTTACACAATCTGTTCAACACCATGAAGATGGCATGATATCCCTATGGGGTACCATGCAATCCTATGACGAGTCCACGCACATATTGACCCATGGATTTGTGGGAACAGGGAGAGGTTGGATGATTTCCGATGGCCTTGTGCAATGAGACTTTTGCTCTTGACAAGTGTCGCACGATTTCCATAATGTTGCCACGTTGATCTGCATGTGGTTTCACAGGTATTGCTTTGCTAGCTTCTTGAGCACCTTTTCCTCATCAAAGTGTCCACCTGGATGTGTGTTGTGAAACTTCTCCAATAGCATCTGTCATAGCTCCTCATCTGGTGGTACGACGACTTGGTGAGTGAAACCTTGTCTCCAAAGGGGTCGTCGAAGCAAACTTGGTTTGGTCGCACATTGTACCCTATTCAAAACAGCCTTGTGAGGTACTAGTATTGGTTGACGAGTATCATGCCGGTCTCCACCATCAGATGTAGACGCTGAATAATTGAATCCACTGGACGTTTTTTTTTTTTTTGAGTTCGGTACTCAATTTTGTAGTCAAGGTTGGACTCAAGGAACTCTATCCATCAACTGGACGCTTGGTTGTCGGTGCAGATACACATCATTGGTTTCCCAGATAGCACCACCTTGTATTGAACGCATTCACAACTGCCAACATCTCTTTCTCAAGAATCGTGTAGTTTAATTCAGGCCCTCGTGATATACATCCGGCCGGTTGCTCTCCACTGCCGTGGTCATGGAGAACAACTCTGATTGCTTGATTGGATCCGTCAGAGGCCATCATATAGTCCAGGGTTGGATCTGCCAGTTGTAAGGCTGGCACTAATGTTGACGTGTTTTGTAAAGAATTTAATGCTTCTTGTTTGCTATCTCCCCAATTCCACTTGGTGGTTTTATGAGCAAGACTGGAGAAAGGTGCTGATACTCAAGCATACTCCTTCCTTCTTTGATTGTTGTAGTTGAAGAAGACTAAGTATACTGGTACTTTCTCAACATCCATTGGCACTGGAAAATCGGCGACCACTTCCCCCTTTGTTGGGTCCATGGTGATCCCTGTGCCATTGATGACGTCGCCAAAAACCTCGATCGAATGGTGACTAAAATCACGTTTTCACGAGTTTACCGTAACATTTTTTCTTGATGTTAAACTTTGAGAACTTTTTGGAGATTTCGATTCTTCTCCTACAGGTCGTGGTTGTACACCAAAATGTCATTGAGATCTACGAGAAGACATTTGTCAAGGTACGGCAAAAACGTTTTCTTCATTACCGCCAATGTTACTGGCACATTTGTCGAAACGGCCTCATCATGAGCTCAAGGTACCCATATGTGGTACGGAATTCCAATTTTTTTACGTCCTTATTAAACAAGTGAATCTAAATTTAGTCGCTACGTAGTTCAATCTTGGTGAATATTCTTGCCACAGGGAGTTGGTCAACTATGATCTCAAAAGTGGGTAGCGGCTCTTGATGGTAATGTTGCTCAACATTTAGTAATCCATGCACATCCGCATCTCTTCTGTTTTCTTTCTCATAGAACGTTCATGTGCAACATATGATGACGTGGATGGCCTGATGAATCCCTAATCGAGCATCTCATCTAACTGCCTTTTCATTTTGGCCACCTGGGGTTTGCTCATTGTACTAGGAATGGGCTTCAACAATCTTGCACACGAGGGTGCGAGGGAAAACGAGGTGGGCTGTAGGGTTTGCATGCTCAAAAGCTTCTTACATCGAGTGTGAATTCACAATGGAAGAACCAATATCATTTTCAACTACAATCTCCCACACACATGCATGAAAGCATTATAGGTCCCATATCGGACCGCCCATGCCGAGGCGGATGTTTGGAGCGCCCGCCTTTGATAGGAATGACGAAGAGTGCCAGTAGTCCTCCCTGTCGACGTCACGTGCTAGGTGATCCGCCGGTTAAAAGCCAAAATGTGGTTTCACATGGCGGATGCGTCGCCATTGTAGATAGATACCTTCTTGTAGTCATTGATGTGTGCACAAAGGAGACAGTTTGCATGGTGAGGTTTGCCGATTTTCAACAGTGGGATATGTGCAAAGTGCATCCAATTCCAACCACGTCCACACAGTTCTTGGATGACCGTGGGTGGAGGACCATCTTCAGACCCATCACGTCTCCTTGTATGGATGCTTTTCAACATCTTTGTATGTGTATGTCAATTTGTGCATCCGGTGTACGCAGTTAAAAGTGTCAAAAAAAAAAAAAGCAAAGAGATGGGTTTTGCAGGCTGATAGTCCAACGTGGAACTCCCCGAGTTAGCAAAATTAACTTGAAGAGGCGGTCAAAGACTCTTGAATATCCCATCTTTCACGCTTGATCTTCAGTCCTACTGCAGCTGAGCTATGCCACTCCCTGAGGTGTCCGAAGTTCATGAGCACACTTGTGGCTTTTTTTTCAAAAGCCCAACAGCGGAACATTCAGGGGTTCTAGCGTCGTTCGGCCGAGCCACCGCCAACACCGCCGCCTTTTGCACAATGTCCTCCAAGTGGTGCAGCATCCAATAATGATTTTTCTATTAGACAGGCTGAAGATACAGCAACCGTACGATGGACCCATGTGTTAAGAATCGGGGGATGCCTGACAAGCCCTGGTTGACATATTCCGAGTCCTCTAACTTCTTAACGCAGCCGATGCAGAACCGAGATAGCCAACGGTGCCCGGTCAACAGAGCCTTGCCGTTATGTTATGCCCTTTGTGTTCTATTTTGGCCTTGGGTACGTGTGCAAAATACAAAATTTGTTGCATGCTCCCAACTACGCACATGATTGTAATTCAACAAAAGGCATGAATGTGAAGCGGACGATGGTTCGGCACTGGCGCTAATAGTCAAAGGCCGTGTCAGTCTACCTGCAACCAGGTTTGCCATGCACAACGTCGCAAACCCCCCACCATAACCGTCGAATCACGATAACCATCTCTTTAAAGCTGTCAAACCGGGAGGATCAGAGTTGCGTCCTTATGTCGCCTTTAATAATCGGCTCCTCGGGTGCGGGTGGGTTTTCACCCGGTACTTGACACAAGTGTGCCTAACCTTAACTGTAGCTCTGAAATACGTCACAAAAACCAACGGGGTAATTTGGATGTCACCACATGACCCTCGCGACTCATTTTTGGTGGCCACACAATGACGTGATGCCGGTGACCAAGAATGCTTGTGTGGTCAACAAGATGTATGGTTAATCGAGGCCATTTCATACACTAGTGTTTTAGTGTGTACCTTGAGTGTGCTCCCTTACAAGGGAGTAGCTTACACCAATTCTTACACTCTTTTCCTAGTGTATGCAAATAGTGTACTTTTGTCCTATATGGTATAGAAAATTTCTTCTTACAAAGGACTCCAGTGCGTGGGGCTAGTGTATGTGGCAAGTGCGCTCACTCACCATATAAAAGTACACTAAGAGCACACTCAGTGTGTTGATTTGTCTCATGTGTCCAAGTGCACAATACATTTTTGTCTTATGTGGCAAGAAAATTCTCTCCTTAGAAGGGTCCCCAGTGCGTGGGGTTAGTGTATGTGGCAAGTGCGCTCACTCACCATATAGAAGTACACTAAGAGCGCACTAAGTGCGCTGATTTGTCTTATGTGTCCAAGTGCACAACAAGATTTTGTCTTATGTGGCAAGTAAGTTCTATCTTTAGAAGGGTCCCCAGTGCGTGGGGTTAGTGCATGTGGCAAGTGCGCTTAGTCACCATACAAAAGTACACTAAGAGCGCACTGAGTGCACAAATTTTTCTTATGTTTCCAAGTGCACAACATGCTTTTGTCTTATGTGGCAAGTAAATTCTATCCTTAGAAGGGTCCCTAGTGTGTGGGGTTAGTGTATGTGGGTAGTGCGCTTAGTCACCATACAAAAGTACACTAAGAGCGCACTGAGTGCACAAATTTGTCTCATGTGTCTAATCACACCTTGAATTTTGTCTTTTTTGGATGATGCTCTATATTTTAGATAGGTTTATAATGAGGTTAATTCACATCTCTATTTTGGTAAAATTGTGTGAGTTTACGTTTTGTATGTTTGGCCAATCATCGTTTGGTAAAACCTTATCTGTTAAAAGGACTAAAAAATATCAGAAGACTGATCAGGATAATTTTTAGCAGTATGAAGTGTGTTGTATCTGCTCTTCTAAGCATACAAAACCTGTAGAAAGATTGACGACGTATATATGTCCGACAATGTTTTGAGTGTTATTTACATAGTAAGAGTCGAACAATACTTCCGAAGATCTTTCTTCCACCAATATCTCAACCGTCCTTCGGAACCGGCCAGTCGATCGATGTGAGCAGCTTTCGATACCTTCGCGACGGCCGTCTACCTGCGGACGACAGTTTACTGTCACTTTGCAGCGAGTTGTTTGTCATTGCCTGGTGTGACACGACTCATTCGCTTGAGTCCTCGCAAGGTGGCCCAGAGATGGTCCCAGTGTATGAGGACAGTGCATGAGGCCAGTGCGCTCGAAATACACGCGAAAGTGCACTTATCACGCACTCAGTGTGCGACATTCCCATTCCGAAATGGCTGAATCCAGAATATCATCTTGCATTTCGACGAGCAAACGAACGAGGTTTTTACCCGTTATAGACGTCAAGAGTGTGCAAACCTACTCGCTGCGAGTTTCGAGATTTGACTTGTTCCATGCAAGTTCAGGTCCTGTTCTACTTATAAGAGAATCGCAGAGTTATAGGCAACCGTTGCGAATTGTTTCAAACAGCGACCTGTTTTCACTCTTTTCTCTTCGATAACAATCCTAAAATAGAAAGACAGGAAGTCACTCAAGGCTGACGATGATTACTGCGATTTGGGAAAAAAAGGAGGCTCTATCTATTCTCTTTTTTTTAAAACGTCTCAGTCCTCCGGCATCGAGATTCTACAACATTTCGACGATCAAAACGCTTTTCGATGCATATGTTCATTTTTCGTTAATGATATTGTCAACATCTGTCAACATCATCTGGATGCGGATGAATGCGTCCTTCGATCCTGCCGTTTCTGGTGCGTGTTAAATATCCAACGCTCGCGACAAACGACAAAGGCTACTCTCGTGGTAAGTCTTTTGTGCCAACTGCTTGGTACTAATCTTTGCAAACCCAGTGCCTTTCTTGATAACTAACATCGCAATCAGATTCGAATTGAAACTGAATAGCATCGCACACTCGGTGTGTGATAAGTGCACTCTTCCATACAAATCGATCGCACTGACCCATATACACTTTGCCACGCACTAGGGGGGGTCTTAGCAACGGATGAGTCTCTCCACCGACATCTGACGGCAACCGGATCCTAAAGACGACAGCCTATAATGCTCACTACCGGCAGCTAATGACCGGCCGTCACTTTCCGATAGGATAAAATGACCTTTCGGCGCAACGATCGACACCAAGAAGCGCGGCCAGTATCTGACACAAATAAAGACACTTATAGGTGCGAAGACTCAAAAGCTTTAATACAAACATATCACCGAAGCTAAGCTGAGGACTAATATAGGTCCAATTGTGATGTGTATGTTTCTCTCATGAAACAAAGAACAAAAGAAAAACATTATGAAAACGTATGTAGTGAAAAAATATTGAATATACGAATGTTGAACATTTTTCGGGGAGTCAAGGGGTAGAAGGAAAGAGAGATATCAAGGAAGGAAAATAGAGAGAGAGAGAGAGAGAGAGAGAGAGAGAGAGAGAGAGAGAGAGAGAGAGAGAGAGAGAGAGAGAGAGAGAGAGAGAGAGAGAGAGAGAGAGAGAGAGAGAGAGAGAGAGAGA
>SZWC01015115.1:45086-70086 GCA_023375785.1 Penium margaritaceum
AGAGAGAAAGAGAGAGAGAGAGAGAGAGAGAGAGAGAGGGAGAGGGAGACAGAGAGAGAGGGAGGGAGAGAGATAAATTGATTGTGCACCATTCAAGTGCACTAGGTTTTTAGTGAATGGTGTTAGTGCATGGTTTTTGAGCACACTAGAAGGGCGCACTAAAATATGAGTGTATGATTTGTCCACCATTGAACATATATGGTCAACAACGCTTACAATAATTTCTCATCATGTGAGACGCTTTGCTGACTCTCACTAAATTTAGGAAGGGAGATGCACAGAGAGGGAGAGGGAGAAACGAAGAAGAGGAGGCGTGAATGAACACTTGCCTGAAAAGGCAGGAATGAGGAGAGGAGTTTTGTGGACAAAGTTGGCTGCTTAATGAAGAATATTGATCCAACATTCCTTAGAGTTGTAGCAAGCGGAGTGCTCAAGGTGGACTGGTCCCGACCAATCTATGTAACCATGGAACGTTGCTCAAAGGAGGAGGTCGAGTCTTGTTTACATTCAAAGAAATCTTATATACAAGAACAATGATGTGCGTCAATGTCGGCGAGGTTCATGGCCACATCTTTTCAGATTGTGCTGAAAACCTGTGGCTTGGGCCTGTGACTCTACAAGGTGCCACTACAACGTGTTGGTCCTCACACTGTAGCGCCGTCTTCTCCAAGTAGGACTAGACGTAGAAGAAGCACATCGTGGTGATGTGGGAGGAGCCACAGCAGCAGCAGATGTTGAATCACTGCTGTGGGTAGCTTCTGATGGGAGTGAGCACGCTGAGCGAGATGGAATCTCAACCGACGAGGCCGGTGAGAGTTCTTCTGACCACTGTTCACGTGATGAGGGCGAAGGGGAGGGCAAGGAAAGGGAGCCAGACAAGTAATGGTCTTGCTGCCGTTGCCTCCGAATGTGGCGGCTGCTTCTCCTAACCTTGCCCGAGGCAGAGGGCAATGAAGGCAATGCGGCCTCTGGCCAGTCTCCCGCCCAGGTCCACCTCCTGGAGCCGTAGAAGTCTTCTGGTTCGTGTGCGCCGCCGCCGTCCACATGGCGAAGGAGCATGTCGGTGAACTGTTGGCACCGCTCTGCACAGAGGTCTCGTTGGGTTCTCAGCAGCTGCAGCCGCCCCTCCAACACCAGCAGCTCCAACTCCTCCCTCACGTCCGACGCTCTGCGCTCGCGACGGCTGCTGCTGCTGCTGCTGCTGCCACTCTCACTCCTACTGCGGTCACAGCTGGAGGTATGTATGGCGATGGTGCAGCAGTTGTTAGTTTCTCCCAAGCAAACCGATGGCCCACACATAGGCAGGGCAATGGGAGGCAGTATGTCCGCTGCTACTGCCATGTTGGCAGTGCTTGTGTGTCTAATCTGATTGATTAGCTCTGATGCACGGCTTTCAAGGAATCTTCAGCAGCTTGCGGTAACTTCTCACTGGAGGCCACGACCTCTGTATTGTTCTGTTGTGTCTCCGTGGTTAACTTTGTGGCAGGCTGCTATTTGCCGCTGGTGCTAATGCTCGCTGTGTGACGGTGTGGGTGTTTTCCCGGTGCAAGGTGGTATTACGGGTTGTTGTGGTTGGAGTGACTGGCCAATGTTCTCGTATGCAATGAATATATGTACATCCGAATGATCGTCAATCACGGTCCGCCTTGACGGGCAGCCGAGCATGGTGGGTGCTCTCTTTTGGGAGAAGAGCCCATTGACCGATGCGCATGGGCTGTCGCCATCGCCATCTGCCGATGCCGGTGGCACTCGAGATCTTGATGAGGAATCGTGGCCTGTGGTAGCCGGGCTGGCAAATGCGCTCATGACATGGAACGCCCAAGTCTGAGTGGCGGTGAAAGAGAGAATCGGATACGCAACATCGTCCCTCGTAACGGCGCCGGTCAGCTCGCGTGTGTGGCCTAAGGAAAAGATTTCCTTTTCTTCGCTGACGAGGTACAGGCTATTCGAGTGACGCAGCTTGACCGCACGTGGTGTTCCGTTGCTCTGCTTCACTACACCCCATTCGTCCAAACTCCGGCGCACGCGAGTGTTTGAGGCGCAACTCAGCTGCGCTCTCGATGCCCTGCTCAAACCGCAGCGCGTCGAGACATGTGTCGCGGATTCCTCTCTCATGGCTGCGTGCATCGCGATTTCACCGAAGTTCGCATAAGAGCATTTTCTCGCCACGAGCGAGAGAGAGCGCCGGCGCGTCATTCAGCGGTTCGACGCGCGAGGCTCTGTGAATCGTGGGGGCTAGGTGAGTGGACAAAAAATGAACCATCTTTTGTCAACACCCTCGATCGATGCCATCGCATTCATCCGGCGGTCATGCTGTCGCAGCTGGATCTTGCAGTGGGTATCGAGCGATCGCTTTTGACAGCCAATCCTGTCCAACTTATCTTGGGCTCCCGCTCACTCGAGAAGGGTTTACCTGCGAACACATTCATTCGTACGTACGGGGCTTTGGTCCGTATGGATACGGTAAGAATCTCACGGGAGGCGGCGGTTCGTGAAGCGGCAGCCTGGACCTGCATGTGGGAGAGAGAAAAAAGAGCGAGCGGAGGGAAGGGGGAGAAAAGGTCAAAAAAGGGAGCCTCCTGCAAGGCGGCAGCACCTGCATGTGCATGGATCGGACGGAGCCGCTGTGGAGTCGCTCAAGATATTTGACGGCCCAAGGTCGGACTGTCGGCAGAGAGAATCGGCGATGGGAGAGTCGACGGCTGGGCGTCGCATTTGCTGCGGAGATCTCGGAGCTTGTGCCTGTAACGGAGAGAGGAAAGTGGGGTGCCATGAGGACGACGGAGATCTCATCGTGCTACAACCACAGAGATCCCCGCGGCCTCATGGCGACTGTGTCGAGAAAAACTCAAGGATAATGCCATTTTGAAAGTACCACGCAATAATGGCGCCCCACAAAGCAAGCGCTCAAAAATGCCTCCCCCTCAAAGTTAGCATGCAAAAATGGACCCCTTCTAGGATAGCACACAAAAATGTCGCCCTCCAAAAATTGCACCCTGTTAAGCAGCATGTAAAAATAGCACCCTCCCTTTGGTGATGCAATGTCATCGAACAAAAATGTGACAATTCGCGGACCCGTCTACTTTTTGTCACGAGTTATCTTTTAGAAAACTATGTGCAATGTTTTAAAAATAATGCGATTTACACAAAAACGATGATGTTGATGATCGCAACTGGAACAGACCCTATAATATCCATTTGCGTGTTTTTTTCCTTCTCCTCTGCCTCAAAGTCATTGCCTTTGTTTTTTTCCATCAAAATAAAGGCCATAATTTTTTTTTGGGTCGAAAGCGATCTGTCCCGCTTTTGCCTCCCCCTCCCTCACCCTCTTAGTTGGCTTCGACGCAAGTGAAAAAAATTAAAAAAGCGGGACAGATCACCTTTGAAGGTGATCTGCCTCGCTTTCGCCTCCCCCTCCCTCCCCCTCTAAGTTGGCTTCGATGCGATAAGAAAAAAATGGGGCAGATTGCCTTCAAAGGCAATCTGCCCTGCTTTTGCCTCCCCCACCCTCTCCCACTCCCAGTTGGCTTCGATGAGAGGAAGCAAAAGAAGAAAAGTGGGGCAGATTGCATTCGATGCGACGAAAAAAAATACAAAGAAAAAACAAAGCCAACCTACTTAGAAGGAGGGACAAGAAAAAGAAGATGACGCAAATAGACATTGGAGGGTCCTGTTCCGTCAACGATTACAATCACAATGTTCCTCGAGTCAATCTCATTCCGTCTGAAATACAGCAATTTTTCTCTAAGAGAGAAATCGGAAGGAAAAGTAGACTCACCCGTGGTACTTTGCAAACGTAGGTGGATGACATGGCATCGCCAGATAGGGGGTGCTATTTTTGCGTGCTACTTAGTGGGGTGTTATTTTTGCAGGGCGCCATTTTTGTTTGCAATCCAGGAAGGGGTCCATGATTGCATGCTCGTATTGAGGGGGGTAATTTTGCGTGCTCGCATTGAGGGGGTGCCATTTTTGTGTGCTCGCTTCGGGAGGGCACCATTTTTGCGTGCTACTTCCACAAGGGTGTTATTTTTGCATTTTTGTCTGACTGTGTCCCCTCTTTTAAACCGCATCGCCTTCCTTCATGAAACAATAATTGGGGATGCCTAAGGACACTAATTGGTTAGAAGCAACCTCTCACTAACAATGTTAAGATGGTCACCCTACTCTCAACCTGATATAAGGGTTATTTGTAACAAAATGAACTGTTGGAACAAATCCTTAAATTAACTTTAACGACAGACAAGCACAATAATCACCTGATTGGAAGAATCTGTTGGCATTGTGCCACGACCGACACCATGAGGTCGTGTCAAGCCTGACGCAAACGCGTGACGCAAACAGTGAAAATCAAATCTGAACTACCACTTCAGCAGAAAGTACGGTCACAAAGTTACTATCATTCGTTCTAAAGGACTACAAAAATAATGATAAACAAAAAAAATCAACACTTTGTAAAGAAACAAAAGTGTAGCTTCAAAAATGTGGCGAGCCATGACGACATAGGCAAGGAAAAAGCCACTCCGATGATGAGGGCAGTCATTCAATTTTCAATGCCAACCTTTTTGAGCTCGCCTAAGCCCTTTCGACGTTAATTTCAACCATCTGCTTTCCATTGGCATCAGAGCTAGGTCGACCCTTTGACATCGCCGTCGTCTCCATTCCGTCCTGACACACCTCATATTTTGCGAGGAGTGGTGACTCGATCAACGAGTAGCAGGGGACCTCATGGAACACCGCCCACAGGTACCCAAACTCCACCACCTCCATGCACGCACATCCCACCTACACCAACCCCACCTACTTCTGCACTCTATTACTCACACAAAGGCTTACTAGGCCAGCAATTTTTCACATCACCCTCGTGCTACAACAATTAGAGAGGCACAAGAGCCAAGCCAGGAGCTTCTAACCATCTTTTTTACGGACACCAAAACAGGAAGAACAAAGGATGCGTCAGTCCCAGTTCTCCACGTGAGGAAGGAGTAGGGAGAGCCATAACTTGGCCTCCGCTCCTTCCTTTTCAGCGCCGTTTTTTTCTCGTCAAATCGACTACCATCACTTCATGCAACTTTGATTCCTTATTGTACCATAAAGTGGTTTTTACCTTGGAATTAAACTCTAGTTTATAATTCTTCCTCCAACCTTCCATTCTTCGACTTGAATCGGACATTTTGTGCTGATTGACATTACTTTCCATTCCTTCTTTTCCCAAAAAATATACAAGGTGAAGGAGGTTTGGCTTGGAGCCACCTCGGTCCACCACAGGTTTGAAGCAAGGCACACATAGTCCAATAGTGTGGCCTCCACCCAGGTGGAAAAGAAACAAGAAGAGAGAGAGAAGAAGGAAAAGGGGGATGGAGGAAGAGGTTGGAGAGTGAGAAGGCAAAAGCAAGTTCTTGCCACAAGGATGGCCGGCCTTCGGACCGGACTCTGCCATCAAGGGGTGTGCTCTAAGCACTAGCCCCCGTCGCTCTAATGAATGCACGCCCTTGGGATCAAAGGAGCGTCACGGGACATTAGCACCCGATGCCCACCTTCCAAAGTCACGCCGAGAGGCTATGATTGGAGGGGGAGTTGCTCATCCGGCGTCGCCAAGAGGTAAAATGCCAACATCTCCTAAACGTGGACTAAAATGTTACACTCCTTTTTGTGGCCACGTGGCAAGGCAATGGAAAAAATCGATCCCTCGCCCTTGAGCTCGGTTCGACAATAAGGCCATGCCTGTCTAGATCACTCATGCAAACGACGAGGGTTGGAGGCCACCAAAGGGGAACATTACACATGGTGACAACCCCAAAAGAGTGGTCAAAGCTAACGAGCATGGAGATGAATCTCTCGATGAGCTAGCAGATTGCGTTTTTATCCAAGCGGATCGCAAAAGGTGACAGTGAACTGGACGCACAATGCATAGCGAGCAAGAGTAATGAAGTTGGAAATTCCATACTAAGGGAACATGAAGCAAGCACTAACAGAGAGGAACGTGTCTCTCACCACGTGGACGACAAGGGTCATGCCTTGTCTCTGTGTGAGGGGAGCGAGTCCGACTAGCAAGCCTACCGAGTTCAAACAGCATTACGTGCACTGGATAATGCCACACATTGCCTAAACGTCGACGTATAGCTTGACATTCTCTGTACCCGCTTCCCCCTAAAGGATTTCACACTGGCCATGATATTCATGGGTGTGCTTGCATAGATGGTGACATGGTGCACATCACGCTTTGTGAATGATCACTCATGGTATACTACATGAACAAGAAGTTGTACGAAAAGAACAAGAAGGTGATGCGCGAGACTGCAGCCACCAACCACCGCATAAAGGTTGCGGAACAGGCACTTGAGGAATGCCGCACCAAAGAGGCGGAGAACCAGTGTGTTATGCTTGATGTAGCAGTCGTTACCACCCATCACGCTACAAAAGTGGAGTTGGAACACATTTTGGAGCAAAGCAAGCGCGAAAGTGCAGAAAGCAAGCTACAAATGCTCACGGCGCATTCTGAGCTCTAACCAAAGATCCTGCTCCCCGCCTGGAAGTGAACAGACCTGAACCACAGGCTTGTGCACCTCCAACTCCAGTCAAGAAGGAAGGCGGGCCTATGAGCCGTGTGGTTCTGGAGCCGGCCGACCACTACAGTAGTACGTGCGACGTCAACACATTCTTGATGATTCTTCAGAGGCACCTCCGCCTTACTCAGATTGGGGAAGGGGAGTGGGGCATGCAAGGAATGCTTTCTTTGAAGCCAAAGTCCTTTGAAAAGTAAACGGAGCTCTACAAACAGATGCATCAACACTCAGACCCCACCTAGGAGGAGTATTGTGAACTGATGCATAAGATGTACTCTAAGCCAACTAACTCATAAAGTGCAAAGAAGGAGCTCAAAAGCATCATGTAAGGGAGTATGTTAGTCGCAAGATATGCCGAGGGTTTTCTGAATACTACAAAGAAGGTCCAAGATAGCCTCCGACAAATTAGGCCAAGATTGACTTCTTCTAGAGAAGTTTTGCCAACCCTTAGCTATGATTCTTCTGCCTTCACGACAATTGCAAGGAGTGGAAGTTCCTACATGCACTAATAACACGCGTGTACGAGGTGTCCAAGTAGAAATCCAACCTATGGGATCGTAACACACGTGAAAGCAGGCCAACGTGTGAGGCGTCGTCAACACCAATGGGTAGTGAACCAAAGCGTGCAACACAGGCAACGTATGAGCCCCCCAAGAAGTATCTCCGTCACCGTGGAGAGAAAAATTCCCGATCTATAATCTGTAGATGTTGCCACCAGGCTAAGAACATTGGAAGAGATTTTCCTCGATGTGACCACCAACAAGTGCAGCAAGGAAAATAGCAAGGCCAACAGCACGGTCATGTTGTGATCCAATGCGTAGGGCCAAACCGCTTCCACAGTGGTGGCAAGAACCACTTCCATGGGGGTGGTCAGCACCAAGATGGACAGCGTGATGGCAACGAAAATGCCCCTCCTGGCCAAGGACACCCTCACGGCGAGCAACGCCAAGGCCAGGCTTTTGCAACCATCCAGCATCAGAGGGTACAAGGTGGTCAGTGTGGATACGGACGCCCCCATGACGATGAACAGGACTTTGAGAGAGGTGTTGGGGCACACGTCCACCGTCCTTTACATGGTCGAGAGTAGGATTTTCCTGACCCCCAGTAGGTATCCGTGGGCTCCTTACTGGGGTTGCTATGAGTCATGGGAATGATGAGGAAAGGATGTTCATATTTTGAAATGATGATAGGAAAAACTTTGGATTTTTATCGTCACAACATTTCTCAACCTTTTATTTACCTTTCATAAATCTTGAGTCCCTCTACCATGATTGCTCATGCCCACTCTCATAAGTGACCAAATAAATCCTTCAAAATTACACAAGCCTGATCATAGCTACTAAAAATATTAGAAAGATGTCATAAAATCTACACACAAAGATCATAAGAATAACTCTCTGACATCAACAATAGGGGATCTGCCTGTGGGTCAAGAAAGGCACAAGTTAATATTTAAAGGATGGGAATTATTGGCCTCATTCAGTAAAAGATATCGCATATGGGAAATAGTTTGATGACATGGTTGAGTTGCAAAGAAGCACTCATGCCTATCGGATATATCACGCCCAGGCCAAGCCCCCAGTGATTCTTTTCATATGGAATTCCAAAGCATTGATATCCATGCAATTTTATGGCAAACTAGTAGACGTCCCTAAACACATCTTGGTAGATACAAGGGCGGATGACTCATTTGTGAGCGGTCAATTTGTACCCACATGGCAATTAAAGTACATGCCTCGTACTGATACGGTGGTCGTCGGTGACGACAAAGAGGTACGAGTCCTTGGTAAGTATGAGGCACGACTCAGAGTAACCGGCTTCACCATCAGTGTATGCCTCATTGTGCTTGATCTCATGGATCCATTTGATGTGGTTCTCGAGAACCCGTGGCTTGTGAACCATAAGGCACTTATGTGTTTTGAATCAAATACACTATAGATAAGAAGTGGAAAGAGAATGGTCACTCTGTCTCCAATCCCACATATTCAACAACGTAAAACAAAGGATCAATCCATCCTCTCGCTTCTACAAGTGAAAATGCGACTTCAACAAGGGTGCCGTTATTTTTTTGCAAACCTAACTAAAATGGATGACGAGACAGAGGGTGGGGTACCTCAAGGGGTCATAAAACATACTCTCGGAATTCTTAGATGTTTTCGAGGCACCACCAGATGGGCTACCACCTTGACGAACGGTCGGAAATGCGATTCCATTGGAGCCCAAAAATGTGCATCCCTTGCGATCGGTGTATAACCTAAGTCCACTTGAACAACAAAAAGCAGAAGTCCAAATCAAGCAGTGCCTCCGAAAGGGTTGGATTGAGCCAAGCTCTTCACCCTTTATAACACCTATCGTGTTTTTGAACAAGAAAGATAGTGGCCTCAAGATGTGCGTGGACTATCTAGCATTGAACAAACTCAATGTCAAAAACCAGTACCCGCTCTCATGCATCGAGGACCTATTGGAATTATTGGAACAATTCTTCACATTCCTTGATCTATCATAGGGATACCACAAAATTCAGATCATGAAGGAAAATATACCCAAAACAATGTTCAAAACTCATCTCGAAAACTATTAGATTGAGTATTTTGCTTTCGACTGACAAATGCTCCTACGACATTCAAAGCACTGATGAACAACATCTTTTGTGAACATCTCGGCAACTCGGTCTTGGTGTATCTTGATGACATCCATATATTTTTGAAGAACGAGGGAAAAAAACGAATGACACCTCATAATGGTGCTTGAGATCCTCCGCAAGAACTGCTTCTTAGCCAAGAGAAGTAAATGGAAGTTGCTACAGATAGAGTTGGATATCCTTGGCCACGTTGTTAGTGGCAATCGGATCCGGGTGGACCCTCGCAAGGTACACGTTATAAAAGAATGCCCTCAACTCAATAACATGGGATAGCTTCGCTCTTTTCTTGGACTCACAAATTATTTTGAATGGTTTATAAGAGGCTACAACACGTTGGTGAGCCCTCTCACCATCCTGACCCAGAAGGGGAGCACATGGGTTCGGTCAACAAAATGCATTAAGGATTTTGAGGTTGTGAAGGCGATGTTAGTCTCGGCACCGGTACTTGTATTCCTACATCCAAAGAAGCCGTGAGAGGTACATTGTGATGCATCGGTTATCGGATTAGGGGTGGTGATCATGCAAGATGGCCACCCTATAACCTACAAGATTCACAAGATCCTAGATGTACAGACAAGGTACACCACTTGAGATCAGGAGCTACTTGCAGTTTTACATGATTTCAATGTATGGCACTACTATCTCGAGGGTGTAGATGGACAAAACATGGTGGTCACAGATCACAATCCTCTCACGTACCTTTAGACGCAACCAAATGTTTCATGATGACTGGTGAGATGGAGCAAATAATTGAGTTACTTCACATTTGCCTCATAATACAGACTAAGACGAGCTAAAACCATTGAGTCAAAACCCTTCACATATGAGTCTCATGTTGAGCAACCATGTCATCACAATCCAACACTTTGCCGCCATCGTGGTAGAGAAAACACCGCACACAAACCCACTCCACATACCCCCACAACCATTGGTTAGTGTAAACCCTTTCAAGAATCGCATTTGGATATGTTACACTGTAGACCCTTGGTTTGCCGAGCCGAAGAACATTGAACACCATGGAATTGTGGAGGTTGTCAGATTATACTAGCATTGCAAGCAGGTAGTTGTCCCAGATGTCAACAAATTGCGATAACAGATCATGTCCAAGATTCATAACCCTCCTTCCTTAAGTCATATTGGATCAAAGAAGGTAGTAAATGCTCTGGCTGAGCATTACTTGTGGCCAGGGTGGAGTAGTGACATTAAGAAGTACTACTAGATGTGTGATCCGTGTTTTTACAACATGACTTCAAACAAGGTACCTGTAGGGCTCCTCCAGCCTATGAAGCTCTATGACATCCCAAACGAGTCTATGTCCATGGATTTAATCATGGGACTCCTGGAGACCAAGAAAGACCAAGATGCCATNGATCAGGAGCTACTTGCAGTTTTACATGATTTCAATGTATGGCACTACTATCTCGAGGGTGTAGATGGACAAAACATGGTGGTCACAGATCACAATCCTCTCACGTACCTTTAGACGCAACCAAATGTTTCATGATGACTGGTGAGATGGAGCAAATGATTGAGTTACTTCACATTTGCCTCATAATACAGACTAAGACGAGCTAAAACCATTGAGTCAAAACCCTTCACATATGAGTCTCATGTTGAGCAACCATGTCATCACAATCCAACACTTTGCCGCCATCGTGGTAGAGAAAACACCGCACACAAACCCACTCCACATACCCCCACAACCATTGGTTAGTGTAAACCCTTTCAAGAATCGCATGTGGATATGTTACACTGTAGACCCTTTGTTTGCCGAGCCGAAGAACATTGAACACCATGGAATTGTGGAGGTTGTCAGATTATACTAGCAATGCAAGCAGGTAGTGGTCCCAGATGTCAACAACTTGCGATAACAGATCATGTCCAAGTTTCATAACCCTCCTTCCTTAAGTCATATTGGATCAAAGGAGGTAGTAAATGCTCTGGCTGAGCATTACTTGTGGCCAGGGTGGAGTAGTGACATTAAGAAGTACTACTAGATGTGTGATCCGTGTTTTTACAACATGACTTCAAACAAGGTACCTGTAGGGCTCCTCCAGCCTATGAAGCTCTATGACATCCCAAACGAGTCTATGTCCATGGATTTAATCATGGGACTCCTGGAGACCAAGAAAGACCAAGATGCCATATTGGTCATTGTGGATAGAGTAACAAGAATGTCCCATTTCATGCCCACAACAACCTATGTCAGAACGGAAGAGACTGCTACACATTTTTATGAAAGTGTCATCAAGTACCATGGCTTACCCATCCACATCATCTCTGACCGTTATCCATGATTTGATAACCGGTTTTGGCTTGTATTATAGGAATGGTTTGGAATACAACAAAGCATGTCATTAGCATTTCGTAACCAAATTGATGGGCACACAGAACCGCACACTCGAGCAGATGCTCCGCATGTACATCAATCCAACAATGGAGGATTGGGATGACTATTTGGCTCCATCCAAGTTTTCTTTAAACAATATGGCCAACAAATCGACTGGTTTTACCCCATCCTTCCTCAGCTATGGTCAAATTCCGGTGGTACCCACTTAAGTGGTGAAGTCCGGGGGCGTCAGTGATTAGGTGCCCTCTGACAAGGCCTTTGACGATCACATGGAAACCCTCTAGCGGGATGCCAAGGCCCATGTTTATGTGACTTGACAGTGCTAGAAGGTCTATGTTGACCTTCTCCATTAAAGAGATGTCGTGAGTTGACATTCTCCATCACAGATTGTCTGCTTTTAAGCACACAAAAGGTGTGGCTAAAAACATCGGGTGCATAACAGATGTTGCCAAAATATTTGAGACCCTTCATGGTTACACAAAAGCTGGGACGTGTGGCCTAGCTGTTGGCACTCCCACGAGCCATGCGCATCCAAGATACCTTTCATGTGAGCCTCCTTGCACCCTACACAACAGAGGGGTAATTTCAATCACCCCCTCTTGATATCCTTGTTGCAAAAGGCCAGTGTGAGGTGCAACGTATCCTCCAACACCGTGAGCGTAACTTGCATGCATGAGTGGTTAAGGAGTACCTCATCCATTTTGCTGGTTATGGACCTCACCAGAATACTTGGGAGCCAGAGTCACGAGTGCCAACTCTGGCAATTGTGAAGTACTAGGAGGAATTGGCTGTCCGTCGGAACAAGTGTGCCCTCTGGGGTACCACCCCGGCACGAGTCCTCTTGAGATGATAACAGCACTAGCCCTCCGGATGATAACAGCAGTAGCTTGTCACAGGGATGCCTAGGCACCTATGGCAAAATCGCTTCATGTATAGGGGGAGGAAGCATAGCCACTGTTTCTTCTTTGAAAGCTGAACTATCTCTTAATCTTGTAATGTGCCGAATCATGATGATATCCTTTCCATGGACTGGCGCTTTGATCATCAATGATAAATGGAGATGTACAAACTACCTCTTCACAAAAGATAAAACCAAATGGAGGACGATTTGTAGCTAAAGTGAAAGGAATGTAGCACAACAAAATTTTAGAACAAAACCTAAAATTTACAGTCGAGAAGGAATAGCACAATAATTGCCTGATTGTAACAGTATGTTGGCACTGTTCCACGACCGAAACCATGAGGTTGCGTCAAGCTTGACACAATCGCGTGTAGTAAATAGTGAAAATCAAATCTAAACAACCACCTTGACAGTAATTATAGTCACAAAGTTGCTACCATTATTTCTAACGGAATATAAAAATGATTATGAATAATAAAAAATCATTATTATATAAAGAAACAACAATGTAGCTTCAAAAAGGTGACAAACCATGAAGACTCGGGCAAGGAAAAGACCATTCCAAGGGCGGTCATATTTTCAAGGCAAACTTTTCGGAGCTCAACTAAGCCCTTTCGACGC
The DNA here is from genome assembly GCA_023375785.1 of Penium margaritaceum. Taxonomy (NCBI): domain Eukaryota; kingdom Viridiplantae; phylum Streptophyta; class Zygnematophyceae; order Desmidiales; family Peniaceae; genus Penium; species Penium margaritaceum. Next base: position 58,163 of record SZWC01015115.1, read on the forward strand.
TAAATTCAACCATCCACGTAACACTCTGGACGCTTAGAAATTATTTGGTATTTTGCGAGATATTAGCATAGTGGTACACAAATGTGTTCAGAATCACATATGACGTCACCCTGGTTCAAGTGGGGAATCTTAAAAAAATAAGACCACAACGTTCGGTTGCATTTCTACTCACATTCTAGGTGCCATCGAGTATCGCAGTAAGATGAGTGATCAAGATGCAAAGATCATGTGGAAAGCAAATACCAACTTTCATGTGGTTTTGCATTTCCAAAAAGGAAGTTCATATTCAAGGTTTTGGTGGAGGGAATATCATCACTCATTGGTGCCGAACTTCTTTTCAGGCTCTCGTTGGTCGAAGTTTATTCCATTCACGATATCGAGGGAAACCGTGGTAATTGTGGTTGAAAATGAATTTTTCATGACAATTGGTTCTTGGTTTATTGGACAAGAATTAGCAAAACACAACTTGGGCGTGATGTAGGTGATTTTCACGTCATATAATGAATCCGAGTCGCAAAAAGTGAACATCATGCATCGATTTGGGGGTTGTATTCTTAGTTTCGCAATGGATATCTCCGTGGCAGCGAGCTCAGATTTCCTGGCCGGTCACTTTGTTCTCTTGTCCCTTGGTACCCCCATTATCGCCCGATATTAATATCGTGCATCGCACCAGAGTTTACCGGACTATCCCTTAGTGACCACGGTTTTGGCCTGCTGGATCAAGCTTCCTGTCCCATTCGTTAAAGTTTATACCTTCCCTAAAACCCCCATGGTGCTCTCACTTCTTAAAAAGTGAACCCCCAACCATCTTCATAAAAGAAACCCCCTGATACTTACCCCTCATACTTTGGTACTACAACCATCAGAATTTTGAACTTGAATGTAAGTGATTTGAAACTTTGGTCGTTTTTTCATTTCTATGATATATGGTATTACACCAATTAAAACACAAATGGGAAACAAGCAAAAGCAATGGGGTAGAAATGCTATAAGAAAATACGTGTAGCATGACAGCTCTCCAACTCTTGTACTGAGGTTCTCAGTCACCAAACTCGGTATATAGGCATTTTCATCCTTACATTCAATTCCCACCATGTATTTATCTCTGGATTTTAAGCGAATTGATCAAAATTCCTACTATTTCTCCGGATTTGTCTCCAGATTCCCCTTTGCCCGATCCTTACTATTTAGTTCTTGAACGTTTTGTTAGGTTAAAGAAGTTTCCAAACGATTTGACAAAATTATGGTGAACCATATCAATGTCATGATACTGTTCAGGCGACTTGTGGACATTGCTCAGGTTATACAAAGACGCTCCTCGACATTATTGTAACCCCCTATCTTCGGGATGGAATCGCTTAAAGCAACTTTTCACAAAGCAATTTCGTATGCATCGCTTGACTCGAGCACCTAAAATTTCAAATATGCATCATTTTTTATTTAATTAGTGTACCCATGTGCTTAACATTTGGGAACCTTTACATTCAATTGCATTTACTACTAAGTGCACCACCGTCCCAATTCCTCCAAGTGTCCCAATTCCTCCAAGTGTCCCAATTCCTCCAAGTGTCCCATTTCCTCTAATTATGAGCCATCCACATTCCCCTCGGTGAAACTAGATGAGGGCATTGTGGTCGACTGCTCAAACCTCAAGTGTTCTATTCAAGGAGGTTTGACCAATCTTTGATTTCATGATGAATACATCTAGAATTATGTTTTTACGACATTTAAATGACACTAGAATTTCATAAATAGGCACCTCGATGGTCTCAACACCCCCTGTGCTTTGGCACAGCTTTTGATGGAGTTTCTCAAGACATGGTGTTGTACAAGTCCCTCCACACACGTGCTCAAGATATCAAGTATGCCTTAATTTTATGTTTTATGTATGTGTTGGAGAGTTGCAACATTTATCATAGCAGTACACTCCATATTGTAAATTAATCAAGTTTTCCATTTTCCCACATCGTCTTTTGCCTTGAAACTTTAATTTTTCACCATTCTTTTGTTGCTCATCGTTACACCATAATTCTCGGAAATGAGCAAAATGTACACATGAGAAGATTTTGATTTTTCTCAAGTTCATGGTTTGAATTGTCATAAAGCTCAAGCATATGGGGATGGTGATCATGACAAAGCACAAGGGATTTTCATGATACTAAAGCATGAGGGGATGGTCATGGCATCAAATTATGATTCATTTTGTTAATATGGTTGGGGGGGTCCCTTCACTTGTTCCAAAGTAAGCCTACTTTGGAACAAGCAAAGAGATCATGAGGATTCCTTTATGAAAGGGGTAATGGCCAAATAGCACACCCCCATACCTAGCCCAAAGCACTACCCCATCATCCACATAAATTTTTGTCTTCTGCCACTCAGGCAAATAACTTACGGTATTTTTCCATATGCCCTAAATATCCCTCAAAATTGTTCCGTCAAGCAGAATGAAGGGGGATCACTAGGAAAAGGTGTTGGAAAAAATACAATTCGGAATTTTGCAACAAATGGATAATTTTTATCAAGCTTTAAGTGTACTTTGATGAGAAGAGTCCAGTGATTTGAGCACAAAAGGCCAAGTTCATAATGAAATTGAGGCATATTTTGGGTCATCGTTGTTTCAGCCAAGCGACGGGTGTGGGGTCACGCCGTGATTGGTTGATTCAAGAAGCTTAGCCAAGAAGTCAAAGGGCTTTGAGAATATGGAGGTGCCTCTTTATGAAAGTCCATTACTGTTGAAAAGTTGACAAAAAGATATCAAAAAATGGATAGAGTTTGTGATACCTTTGTCGTGCATGTGGTTGAAGTTGTCATAAACATCTAAAACAAAACACCGATGGTCGGGGCACTGGGCGAGAACGCCCTCAAATGACACAAAACTCATAAATCTGTCGTGTCATAGGCCATGCATGTAAGGAGAGAAATGCTCACTTGCAAACTTGGGGACTCGTTGGCGTCAAGGATGTAAAACTTCCCCACATTTTAGCCGCGATATCCTGGCACGTGGAAAAACGTCCACCTAGGCCGATGACAACAAAATAAATCGTCGATGGGATGATTGACCTCTTGGAGGTTGTCGTATGGCTTCCACCTACTGTGGAGGACTTCGTAACCATCCCATTTTATCAGATACTTGGTCATTTTTGTACGGAATTGATGTTTGAAGATATCTTCAATCACATACTCTTTATTCCTGTTCACTTGTATACGAGGTGGAAGTGCGACACCTCAGTAGGGTAAGTGCGTAATGGGACCTTGGTAGTGCTTGCGATCTTTGATATGGAAGACATGGTGGATTGCCATGTTGCAAGTGAGGCAAAGTTCAGCACAACTTGGGTTTTGTATTTGCTCCATCTCAAACAGTTCGAGTCTCTGGAGTTTGAAGTTTGCAAAGTCCTGTCCTTCAAGTTTGATTATCGTAAATTTGAGGAGGACGTAGTCACCTACGCTCAATACATCATCATTCTGATGTCAGTTGGCTACCCGCTTCATTTTTTCTTCTGTCTCCTTAAGGGTCTTTCATGCTTCCTCCCAGATGCTTGTGATATCCTCACGGTGCCTATCAACTACGGGGGTGTTACTATGGCTCTGCATTCAACTAGTGTGGCGGTATGTTTCCTCAACACCACCTTGAAAGGGATTTTACTAGTTCAATGGAAATGGCAAAGTTGTATGCGAGTTTGGCGGTCAACAATTTTGCTGCCTAATTTGAGTCGTGTAGCTGGCATAATTTTTAGACGAGGGTTTTTAGTGTTTGATTGGTGTGCTGCATTTTCTCATCAAACTGAGGATGGAACATCATTGATAATTGGATCCTATTACCTAACATGTCATCAGTTTGTGAAGTGGTTGTCTTTGTCGCTACATAATCTAATATATACATAGCCCTTCTATTCCTTCTATGGTGACACTGGTGGTCGTCAAAATGAATTGTGAACGTTTGGAAAATCTAGCCAACACGACGAGGTTGGAGTCGTAGCCCTCAAGTGTGGTGGAGAATTGGTTAATCAACTCAAATTCACGTACTTGTCGATAAGGGTATAAAAAAATGTATTCCTGCATGCGAACATTTTTCACAAAATATTCATATGAATGCCTTTTAGAAAAGCCTAAATATACATTCATTTATAGTATGAAAACTATAATCGGCTCTTTGTGATATTTGGTAGTTTATAGAAACTGTCCATATTCACTAATTTGTTCACTTTTCAATATACACGCTGATACAAGGTATCGCTGGTGAGTCAATTTGTCATATGTGGAGGTACACGTCTCATTTAGATAGTAACGTACTGATGCAAACCATAAAATCTGGTCGTCGACTAAGAGCATCTGCAAGATTTATTCTTCTAAGCACAAACTCCACATTTTGGTCAAAGTTGGACTCAAGGAACACCATCCATCAAGTTTGTCGATGGCTTAGATTTGACTAGGTCTTGAAATACTGTAGGGCATGAAGGCTGGTGTGGAAAATGCATTTCCAACAATGTTATTTTGAGTGGAACTGAAATGTATTGAATGCTTGTATGACTATGAGCATCTCTTTCTCGGGTACCGTGTAATTTAGTTCCAGCCTGTTTCGTTTCTACTACAGATATTCGGTCCGTTAATTTCCACCACAATTGTCTTAGAGGAGAACATTTGATGACACGATCCTCGACATCAGTGGACATGATGTAGTCCATCGTTAGATCTGCCAATCCAAAGTATTGAGCCAATGTTAGAACGTTTATCAAAGAGTTGAGTACATCTTGTCTGCTACCCCCCAAATTGTAGTCGGTGGTTTTCTGGGTGAGATCAAAGAGAGGCACAAGCATCTGTGCATAAATTTTAATGAATTGACAGTAGTAGGTAGAGAAGCCCAAAACACCTTACTTTCTGATTATCTGTGGACATTAGCCAATCAGCGATGGCTTCCATCTTGCTGGAGTCCATGGTGGTCCACCTGCCAGCGATGATGTGGCCCAAAAACTCAATCGAATAATGACCAAAGTTGAATTTTGAATGTCTTGCAAAATGAATCTTTCCATAAAATCTCAAGAACGATTTGGAGATATTTATTATGCTCCTCCAAGGTTCAAGTGCACACCAAGATGTCATCAAGATACACGATGATGAAATCATCAAGACATGGCTGAACATGTTGCTCATTTCTGCCATCAATGTTATAAAGGCATTTGGGATTCCGCATGGCATGAGCGCAAACTCATAGAACCCAAATCTGATGTAAAATAATTTCTTCATGACGACCTTATGACATGCAAATCATATGATAACCAATATCTAGGTCGATGTTTTTGAAGATTTTGGCCCCACGGAGCTCATCAAAACGTTTGTGTGCTCTTTGAAGGGGGTAGCGGTTCTACATGGTCATGTCATTCAACTCTTGGTATTCTGCACACATCTGATCCCTTTGGTTTACTATTCAACATAAATTACCACTGCTACGCATGGTGACATGGAGGGCATAATGTTCATCTCACTACGTATCTCATCCAACTACTTCTTGAGTTCGATCAGCTCTTGATAGTTCATCGTATAATTCCAATTCACCTTTGATGTGCTGGTGTAATTCAGTTCTATTTGATGCTTGATGTTGTGTTGTGGTGGTAGCTTTCAATATACATTGTCGCAAAAACCCCCAACTCCTCGATCGGTTATGCACAATCCTTCCGTACTGTAGCAAACTTCTTATGCAAAACATTCGTGGAATTCATTGTGAAGGATGTACTTTCTTTTGCCTTAGACATCTCCACATGGACTAGTCACGCTTGGATTCTGAGATGTAGATATTCAATTGCTACTTCTAGAAGTTTCACCTCGCTTTCTGAGCCTAACGCAACTTTCTCTAATACTTCCTCCTCTATTTCTTTTTGTTACCATCGATGCGTCATGGATCACTCTAGTAGAGGCAGGTGTCTTTTTCTTCACTGATGTTGGTGTAGATTGCTTCACTTCTCCAATCGACCTACAAATTGTACCAATAGAGGAAATCTCACATGATGATGATTTTTTGGTCGCTCATCGGGCACTCATTGTGTAGATCTCCGATTTTTAGTCAGAGTGGATCACAAAGTCGACAATTTTACGGTCATTCAACAACATTTCTTTCTTTAAGGCTCTTATTTTGGTCTACAAACCCAACTTTCCAACCATGTCAACATTTACAAAACTGTGAGAACCTCCTCCATCCAAAACATCACGTGCCGTTATGCAACTTTTACAACCCCTTGATGCACTCGTTACCAATATCACCGGTTGGTGGTCCTCGTACCCCTTGTTGAACTTTCAATCTAAGTTTCCCTCTTTTGTGGGATTTTAGCCACTTTGATGGGCAATCAGTTGGAGCAATTTTTTCAACCTAACAGAGCCTCGATACTACTCTTATCCTTTTCTATATACCAACTCATCATTTTTTTCTTATAATCATCCCCTTTTTGGCTTCCTATTACCGCTTCTAGTTGTTGTTTGATATGACCTCGCTTCCCATGAGTCGAGTAGTGTTGTTGATCGCACTCATTGATACCATCTATCTCCATTACAGATAATGTTTCCACTGACTATGAATTCCCTTCACCAAAATAAGGATTGTGGCGTTCGAGTTAACAGCCGGTGGATATCGACATCTGCGTATTTTACTTGACACTATCGATATAGTCGGCTGTGGTGATCACTTGTGGAAGGTCATCTTACATGTAAAAAAATGGTGTTTCCTTGCCAAATATCTTGCTTGAGGCTCTTTTTTGTAGTATAAACACACGTCTTCAGGGAGAGGTCACTACGAGTGATAATTTTATGGAAATATCGAGTGTATTATGTCATGATGGACTAAAGAAAAAGACATCGGTGTGTTGATTATGCATGAGACTTCTCATTTAGCTTCCCAAAATGGGTGAGGGATTGTGTGCACAAAGTCTCTCCATGTTTTGGATGATGTTAGAGAGTCGTGCCATGTTGCATTTATCTGCTTGAGAGGTAGTATGCCTACGGTTGTAGTGTGAGCTGTTTATCTCGCTCTGCCAGGTCCTTCCTATCGTTGGATGGATATTACATCAAACCACCAGCTAAATGTCATGCCACGCAAAAACTAAGCCTCGAGATCAAGTTTCAATTTGTTGTTCTTGATCCCAACACTGGTGTACTACACATCCAAACTCTTCAGCCACATCCTGACCGTTTGTCCCTTTGATTTTGTAGGATCAAATCCTCTTAGCATAGTTGAGAAGTCGACCAAACGATGTCAAAATATTGATATATTTCACCATATGTCTGTCCATTATTCTAAGTGGTGAAAGTTGTCAAAACCTTCTGGAACGAAACATCGGAGGTTTGGGTTGTTGTGCACAATACCATCGATTGGACGACATAAAACATTCATAAGTTGTAGTGCGCCAAGCTATGAGTTTAAGGACAAAAATTCTGACTCGCGAAGTTTAAGTACTTGTGTACATTAGGAATGTAACATAAATTGGAATAAAACTATTTCTTCGAATCCCCCCTTGTAAAATTCAGTGGTTTTGGGACTTACTAAGGTTTGGGCACCTCCCATGCCCCACCATAGTTGGGCTAGGGATGTTTCTTTCCAAGAAAGGGGGAGATAAGTTGCAAACGGAATTTCACACATGCAAAAAAGGTTTCTTGAAGGAATCGGAAGTGTTCGGATATCTGGTGAAACCTTCTGAGTCAACGGTGGATGGGCTGTTTTTTCTAGTTACCTATGGTGTCTTTCAAAAGCTCCCAAAGGGTAGATGATGATATCGCCCTTGGAATATATGATTGGTTTAGGGAATGTTGTATCGATGAAAGTATGTGGTTTTTTGTAACCAAAAAAGGCCTCCTAGATTTCATCTTAATTGAAAAGGTATGATTACCTCATGCGGACACAGTTCCCATGAGGCAACGGGGATCTCTTTGGTCATAGCACGATGAGATCTCCATCGTCCTTATGGCACCTGAATTTCCTCTTTAAAGGCTGTCACCACAAGCTCCGAGATCTCCACAGCAAATGCTATGGCCGAAAGTCAAACCTTTTCTCTCCCATCGCCGATTCTCTTTGCCGACCTTACGCCGTCTAATATCTTGAGCGACTCCCTAGCGGCTCAGTCCGATCCGCACATAGTTGCTACCACCTCAAGGCTCCCTCCTCTTACCTTTTCTCCCTTGTCCCTCTGCTTGCTCTCCCTTCTCTCTCCCACGTGCAGGTCCACGATGTCACTTCACGAACCGTCGCCTTCCATGAGATTCTTACCGTATCCATTGTAACGAAAGCCACGCACCTACAAATGTGTGTTTTCACGAGTGAACCGTTGCCCGAGCATGTCGTAACCTAAAATAGGTTGCCGAAAACAAATTGTGTCTCGTTAAGAAGTTTCAGCTGTAATAGCGTGACAACCGAATGGTTGCGATGTAAGCGATCTATGGCAATTGAGGAAGATTGTTGCTTCTTAGCTCCACATGACTCAATGTGACCACATTTGGATCGTGAATGAGGCTCAAACATAGGAGCGCAAACTGTGATGCGCAAGAGAAAGAGAGAGAGAGAGAGAGGGCGTGAGGAGAGAGAGAGAGATAGAGAGAGAGAGAGAGAGAGATCTTCTGAACTTTTGCCAAATCAAGATGAACGCAGGAATGGAGAGGAGACCGCGACGGTGTGAGGAAGTTGCGTCTCTTAAACGAGAGAAGCCCTATGTTGGGTTCACGTGCGGCGCCGAACCCTATCCGGGGTTCGCGTAGTGCCAAACCCAACCATGGGCTCGTCGCGCTTTCGTGCCAACTTGTACGCGAACCCAATGTAGGGCTTCGTCCCTCAAACCCCTGTTACCAGCATGCCAACGCGACAGTTAGTAGCTCACGGCGATCACAAGCGCCATCGTCGTGTACCGGTAATGTCTGTGACGTTCCGATCGCGAAGCAAGCCAGGCGGCGGGTATTCGGGAGGTAAATTTACCAATACAACCTACAGATCAGAGAGGACGAGCAAAGGACCGCCAATTTTCATGTCCTTTAACAAACTCCCTCAGGAACAACAGAAGATATTGGATAAAGTAAGAGTTGACCACATATTACCATTCAATAGTGATTTTTGAATCCTGTGGATACAAATTTGGTTTTTAATAAGATTTTCTATCACGTAACATTGAAACATAACATGAAATTTTATTAAGGGAATAAAATACATCTATAACCATATATGTTAATAATTATGAAAACATCTGCAAATATTGAAAAAAATATAACTTAATAGATTCAATACAAGTGGAATAATATACTAAGAACCATGAGAACTATGAAAATCTACGTACAATGAGAATTCAAACCATATGGAGAAGTGTAGATAGAAATATTTCCATCTTTATATCTATCAATGTATTCATATGAAACTCTATTTTCTATTATTCATTGATACATAAAGATTATTAACACAGATTATCATTTAGGTATAGATCCAAATAAAGATGGAAATAAAATAATTATTATGGATATACATTATAAGCGATATATGTATGATATGTTTATATATATATCAATATAAATATGTATCAGTTTCAAAAGTATTGATTTATGTGTCCTAGTTTAAATAGATATATGGTTGAAAACATGAAAATACATAAAACAGAAGATTATGACATGAATACATATTTATAGATATATATAGTTATAGGTATATATAATTCTATAGTTCAAGATATATACTAATATAATTATGGATATCGGAATATATTCGTATTTATTAATAAAAAACAAGATGTGAAGTTTGATATGAATACAATGATAAATATAAAGATGTAAACACCTCCATCTACATTGCTTTGTATGATTTGAAACCTAATTTCAACTGGATTTTTATAATTCTCATGGTTTTTCACATATGTTCCCGTTTTTATTGAATTTATTACTTTGCATTTGCATACGATTTGAAGATATGTTCATACTTCTCCACATATATGGTTGTATATGTATTTTTATCCTTTTCGTTTATGGTTGGATGTCACCTGAGATAGAAAATCTTATAAATAATAAATTTGTATCCACAAGATTCAAGATTGGTAATATGTGGTCAACTCTTACTATATTCTATATCTTGTGTTGTCAATGAGGGAGTTTGTCAAAAGACATGACAATTGGCGGTTCTTTGCTCGTCCTCTCTGATCTGTAGGTTGTATGGGTAAATTTACATCCCGAATACCCGCCGCCTGGCTTGCTTCGCGATCGGAACGTCATAGACATTTCCGGCGGACGACGATGGCGCTTGTAATCGCCGTGAGCTACTAACTTTCGCGTTGGTAATAGGGGTTTGAGAGACGAAACCCTACGTTGGGTTCGCATCCAAGTTGGCGCGAAAGCGCGACGAGCCCATGGTTGGGTTTGGCGCTATGCCGACCCCGGATAGGGTTCGGCACTGCACGTGAACCCAACATAGGGCTTCTCTCCTCTCAAACACAGGCGTGCTCCTGAGTTTGGATGAATAGGGTATAGTAGCGCCCTTGGACGGAATTACATGTGCAATCAAACAACTCCGTGACCCTAAAACTCCGTCCCCTCGATCACCTTCTCCTCGCTGTGTTCACACGCGCTATCTCCACACATTCTTCCCATTTTTGGGTGAGCGCTAGCGTGGCCGTGAGTGGAAGGAGATTCCTAAGGGTGCGTTTGGATTCGGCAGCGTTGATGATGGATCCGACTTGGATAAATATTTGCACACGGAGAACCGCGGCGCCCTTGGATAACTATTGACTTGGAGTGTCACAGGATTGGTCTCTTCGAGCGAGATACCCGTCGACCGCACCAGTCGCCAAGTTCCACATCGGAGGCGTCGAGTACCTTTCGACGTCTGAAGTCGGATCCGACTTCTAACTAGGTCGAATCAAAACGAACCCTACAATTTCGAGCCGTAAAGCAAGATTCTTGCTCCCTCTAAACACGTGATGGGCCGACCGATTGCGCCAGAATCTCACCTCCACTTTGTCAGTGAAGACATAATCCACGCACGCTAACCAAGAAATGTGTACATACACGCGCGGTAACAGATTCGACATCATATACGTGCAACAAAACTTCATCATGGCAACCAGACACTACAGCGCGTATTTAGATACTTTATGAGGAAAACCATGATGATGAGAAAGAATAGTCAGTAGACTAAATCCGTAAACGGTGCTCGATCGCGACTACAATACCTAAAACATAAACAACCCTTAGCGTCCAAACTCTATGCTCGATCTGAAGTCAATGCAAGTAAAAGGAAGTAGTTCAATTATGAATGTTACAACCAAGCGCACATTGCCCAATAAATCTACAAACCTACACGTTTTGAATTCCGCAAAGGAAAGAATCCTGTAGANAAAAGGCTTATAATAGAACCTTAAGACAAAACAGAAGGATTTTAAATCCTCTAATGACATTCAATACATTTGAAATACGTTTTTTTTGTCTTCATTTGTCTGTCAAATTCATTTACGTACTTATGTGTTCATATATACGCATACGTAATCTAAGATAAATATTTATGGAACAATTCATGTGAATATGATATGTGACTATGTTTCATGAATAATAACATTTTATGTGAATATTATACATTCAATATTTATGGAACATAATATGTGGATATTATATTTAATGCGAAAAATTAGAATGTTATAAAAAACAAAATGTGAATATTATATCTATATATATATATATATTTGTATATATTTCTATATATATATGTATATATTTGTATCATTTTTATTCCTATGTCTAAATAAATGTCTACATCTACATCTATATCTTTATATATGTCAATATATATTTTTATCTATATCTATACATGTATCAGTTTTTTCATTATATCCATATCAATATCTACAAAATTACCTTTATGTATATCCTAATATGTTTCTATATTACTATCTAAATTCATGTAAGTATTTAACTTTATATCTAAA